>JARDXD010000673.1:0-25028 GCA_029218145.1 Aphanocladium album
TACACCACCACCACCACCACCACCACCACTACTGGAGGTAGTAGCTGGGAACAGTAGATGCAGCACAATGCCTACACACTACCAGCTGCAAAAACGTTGGTAGCCCAAGCATATCTCTCGACACACTCATGACGGCCACCTCCATCTCCTTCAACCCAATTTCAAACCATCCATCCACCTCACCTGCAGGGCACCTAGCCGCCCAACAACACCTTCCCCTCTCCACTAAACGCAATCGACAGCAGCCCCCCCCCCCTGCACCCAAGGTACCTGGGTACTTGCCAGTGCTCATTCCCTGTGGCGCCCGCCAGAATCGGCCATCCAGCTTCCACTCTGCTTCCAGCTTCTTCCGGGATTGGTTAGCCTCTTTGCGCCTCCTCCTCACCACCCATCACCATTCAAGCTTGTATTGAGCTCTTTTCCCCCCCTCACTCTCCCGTTAACCTTTTTTCGTTGACGTTGCTAGTTCAGGTCCGGATACGTGCCAAGGGTGAAAATTTTGCTTCTAGCGCCTTCTCATTGTCTACTCTCTCCCTTCTGACGCATCTAGGTAGTGTGTCCTACACAGCACTCACATGCTAGGCATACATCACACATATCACACACTAGCAGCATACTTTCATATCAGTCCACATTGCATTCACTACTCCATTTGTACTACAACATGATCCATAACCCTGAGAGTATCGCTGCTCTTTATACAAATACAAAAGAAACCAAAACTTCAAAAACCCTCCAAAAATCATCCAATTAGACTGAGCCTCCCCACCTTGCTCCATGTCGCATGTGTTGCGCTTCTTGTAAATTCCAGTAAAGCAAAACGCCCTCCCTCGCATTCTTCCAGGTACTTTGCGCTTTCCAACTGTACACGGGTTTCGATCCAAAATTTCAGCGTCCATAAAAGAAATAAACACGCAATTTGTAGCCATGCTGACCGCGCGCAGACTTTGCCGTCTGCTCGTTGTCGTGCATGGCAATGCAGAATGACAGCCAGGTATCCGTCCCTTCCTTTATAACCCCAGACCGGGCGCCAACAAAAAAAATTATAGCTGCCAAGAGTAAACGCCAAAAATATCCAGATATGGTCAGCAACGTCATCCTACATCTTCACTCGTTCTTTTGACTTCTTCCGCAAGGCGACTCTCGTCTTCTTGCTTCTCCATCTCAGTCGCCGCCGCGCCTTCGGTCGTCGCGTCCCTCAAAGGCGTCTTTGACTGCTTCTTTGTTCCTCCTCGCCCTCCTCGAGATCGGCTTCCTCTTCCGTCGTCTCGCTATGATCAAGGCAGACTGAGCTCTCCATTGTTTCATCATGCTGAGGGTTCTCTGGGGACGTGCCCAGGGTCGAGTCTGATCTTCTATTTCATCCTAGGATTTCAAACTCGGCTCAGTTGACTCAATCTCCATTTCGGTTTGCATCTCGTCTTCCTCTTGCGTCTCGTCCACTTCTTGCTCCTCTTCCGCCGTATCAGACTATGACCCGACAGCTAGGCATGAATCGAGCATGCCATCGAGCATGTCCATATCATTATCCTCTGCTCCTTCCCAGCCAATCTCAGTATCAATCTCCATGGCGTCTGCTCCGTTACCCAGCGCTGACGTGTCGTAGCCGTTCGTCAACTCCTCGACGTGACCTGGTTCGTAGCTATCGATCCAGGTATGGTCATTCCAATTTTCAAGCTCGCCCTCGCGATATCCGCATAGTATTTGGCGCATAAGAACAGGAAACTGCGACATGCTAGAATCTGCAATCTCCAAGGCAACGCGGACGTCAGCCATGGACAATGGACCTTGCTCACCAGCAGCTCGGGCTTCCACGGGTAAAAGGCCAGCTTTATCGCGTGAAAGCTCTCCTCTGTGGGCAGCTTCCTCTTCAAGATGCAATTGGTGCTTATAGTTATGGGTTTGAATCCATTGGGTGCCAACTCCGTAGCCGGCACTTCCCGAATCTCCAGGGCCGTTGCTTCTCGTGCGAGCAAACACCTGCGTGAGCATCTCCTTGATGAACGCATCGGTGGCGATCGACATTAATTGAGGTGCTTCTGCGACATGCCCACTCGGTAGACCTGCTTCGTAGCAGAACGGAAGCATGCGGCCGGTGATGAGGCCAACATCTGGGAACTCGCCGGACTCGATCGCCAACGGCTGTGCAAATCGTTTGCGGATTTCGAGGTCAAAGTCTGTTGATTGATCAGTATTTTCGTTGGTGAGCTCGACGGGATCTTCGTACTCATGTTGTTGATGCCCCCAGGGGCACTGGAGGATGCGTCTTGCGTCGTCTTTCGTCGTGATTCCGTAAAGACGCTGGACAGGTTTTCATTGATATCGAACTGCCATCGAGTATTAGCAAAACGGCTGAACCATTTATAGAATGCCGTGGAACACAAACGTCATTGTGCGTTAGATCCTTGATGCGCCGCCTATCTCGTGCGGGCAGCTGCATAACGTCGCCCTTTAATCGGCGTTCCGCAGCATCGCCGCTAACCGCCTTGCTCGCGCTGGCAGTTGGCTTATCGTTAGAGCTGACCCAAGGCGCCAGCCCTTGATCTGGCATTTCCCTTGTGACATTGCCATAAATGGCGGCGATGAGTTGGTTGTGTAGGCGGTCCTTTTCTCCATTTTGCCCAGCGAGAATCGGATCGATTCGCTCCGAGAATTCGCTCTGATTGAGACTACCTGCAGAACATGTCAGAAGTGAATAAACTAGCTTGATGCGCGACTTTGCATACCGAGCAAGAACTCCGATAATGTTTCTTTATATATTTGCCATTGCTCTGCGCCGATGGCTGATTTCAGCTCGCTGTAGAGAGGTTCAAGGTCAATTCGCGCGGGAATTTGGCTAGACTTGGACTTTTGCGCGCTACCGAGGTTGGATAGTGATTTTGTTGATAGAAGGGGAGTCGAGACGTTGATGGATGGGCGGCTCAGCGCCGCGGGATCGATGTCGGGCATGGTGATGTCGGGGGGTTAGCGACAGAGTCGCGTGCGGCTGAGTGGCGACGCGCAGCGCACAGGATGGCTCATGAGATGCATAAAATATTTGCCCAACGTGATGCGATTGCGATTCGGAAGTCAGATCGATGGCCGGGGCATTGTGAGGTTGGGTCGGTGATGGCGACTTGTCTGGCGTGTACGCAGGGGAGATGTCAGCCAGCGGAGTGAAGTTGAAATTCTGCCGAGAAACGGGCGGCGCAGGGAGGACGACGGCGGCGAAAGTACTGAGTACTTACATCATACGCTAATGTCGTGTTGAGGCTAAAGTATCTGGTACCCCACTCGAAACTGACATCCCACCTTCCCCCGCCAGAGCGCGTGCCAGCGTCGCGTCTCATAAACGTCGACTCTTCAAGCAGGCGATAGATCGTCTTTGCCGCGCCGTATTACATGTGTCCTCGCCCGAACTCGTGTCTATAACTCCCAAGAGCCGCATACGTTCATTTACGGCGACGATGCAAGCATGGCCTCCGACAAAATCTTCAGCGCCATTGACGGCCTGATAAACCACCTGATCCCAAACAATCCAGACGACTCTGAAGAGCAGGCGCAAGAGCAGCATGATAGACATTTTGAGCTCGTCAAGTCTACAATACGAAAGTATGATGAGTTTTCCGCTTTAGCACATCGCAATCTAATTCCCACAGGCACTCCAACTCCACCATATCCTCGGATGTCAATCATGCCTCCGATTTAATCAAGCGCAAACTCATACAAACGAACCCTAGCCAGGCGCTCCGATTCTCGAACCTATACTCCCGTCTTCTTGCTGTGCCAGTTCTCGAGCAGAAATGGGCCATTTTACATCTTCTGTACCACCTTTCAGACTCGCCGGATCCCTCAGAGCCTCTACCTCTCAGCCCAGTGAAGCCATCCGCACCCAATTACCGAGAGGCTATTAACCGCGAGGCCACGAAGCGTCAAGAGAGAGAACGAGCCAAAACACCCGGTTTGCCTTCTAATAAATATGAAGACCTTCAGTTCAGAGAGACGTTTCCGCCAGATGGCTCTAGAGCAGCTCCCTCTACCGAAGCAAGACATGGAGATGGCCCAAGGCGAGACGCTTCGCTGCAAGAGACTCTTCAATCGACCAACTATACCGAATTAAATCCACCAGAGACGAGCCTACTACGAGATCTTCCATTTACGCTTCAAGGTCTCTCGTCAACTACATTGCCGTTCTCCGGCCCCGACACACTCACACTGCCCGCTACACTTCCGCTTCCGCTGGTATCTATTCTGCACGCCCTTGCCGAGCCGTCACTGCTCTATCGCCAGCTTGATGCGTTTTGCAAAACTCCTGCCAGCGGTTTGATGGGTCAAAGCTTACGATCTGGTATCGGTGGGGAGCTGCGAGCGTACCTCACCCTAATTGCGACGCTGGAGGCTCAAATTCGCCGTGCGCTGGCGTCGGTGGATGAAGATGCACCTCGTGGCGGCATCGGAAAGGCCGGCATTACGCTGAAACGCTGTGTAATGTGGACAAGAGAGGCTACTATGGGTCTGCGACTCATGAGCTTGGTGGCAGAGGAGTCAGAAAGTAAGCGAGGTGGTCAAATTATCTCTTTAATTCATGGTTTCGCTGCCTCTCACGGCGATCCTATTGTTTCGACGTTTGCAGAGCGATTATTGGGAACTTGTACTCGGCCCTTTTATGATATTCTGCGACACTGGATATATGATGGAGAGTTGTCGGATCCCTATCACGAATTCTTTGTACGAGAGCAGACGGGCAAGTCTGACCCATCAAAGCTCAAGGCAGCCAGAAACGTGTGGGAAGACAAATACGAAGTTGACGAAGACATGATTCCAAGTATTATGACACCAGATTTTGCGCAAAAGGTGTTCTTGATTGGCAAGTCTCTCAATTTTATCCGACACAGCTGCGGCGATGCGCTTTGGGTAGAAAACTACTCCAAAGCGGCCTCGAAGGAGCTGCGCTACGGCGACACTGCTACTATTGAGGCGTGGATTGATGAGGCATACAAGACCACTATGAAGCGACTCATGGACCTCATGGCCAACAAATTCCAGCTCTTTGATCATTTGCAAGCTCTGAAAAACTACATTTTGCTCGGTCAGGGAGACTTTATCGCCCTGCTCATGGAGTCACTGGCTGGCAACCTGGATCGGCCAGCCGGCGCACAGTTCCGACATACCCTTACAGCACAGCTTGAGCACGCTATTCGCGGCTCAAACGCGCAGTATGATTCGCCAGAGGTGCTCCGACGTCTGGATGCTCGCATGCTCCAGCTTTCGCATGGAGATATTGGCTGGGACTGTTTCACTCTCGAGTACAAGATTGATGCACCAGTGGATGTCGTCGTGACGGAATGGGGCAACAGACAGTACTTGAAGGTATTCAATTTCCTTTGGCGAATCAAGCGCGTCGAGTTCGCACTTCTTTCTACATGGAGGCGGTGCATGACTGGCGCGCGAGGCGTGCTCCGGAACTCGGACCCGGAAATTGCGCAAACGTGGAAGATCACCCGCGCTGCTCTGGCCGAGATGATGCATTTTGTCGGCCAGCTGCAGTATTATATTCTATTTGAAGTCATTGAATCATCATGGGGTGAGCTGCAGAAGCGCATCCATAAGGAGGACTGCACCCTGGACGACCTGATCAAAGCCCATGGAAAATATATGGACGACATTACGCACAAGGGTCTGCTGGGCCCTAAAAAGCGGCATCCTGCTTCGTCTGGCGTGGAGGAGGACGAGCGCACCTCTTATCTGTCGCAGCTGTCGGGCATGCTGCGTCTGATGCTCGAGTACAGAGATTCGGTCGACGGTCTATACAGCTGGAGCGTCTCAGAATTTTCGCGGCAAGAAGCTGGTGCACACAGGCGCGCGCGAGGCGGCGGTGCGATGGACGACGTGGGTATGTCGCTGCACGACGAGGCGGTGGCATCTGAGTTTCCGGTGCTGCAAGATCGCCTACGGCACCTGGGCAAGTCGTTTGGCCTGCGGATGAGCACGCTGCTGGGCGACCTGGCGTACCAGCCAGACGTGGAGATGCGATTTCTGGGCGTAGCCATGAATTTCAACGACGTGTATGCGCTACCGAGGAGGTCAAGACCAGCGGCGCAAAGCTCAGCCGCAGCTGCGTCGGCCAGCATGTCAAGAGGTTAGAAAATGGGCGTCTGCATTTTTTTTGGTTCTCTTTATAGCTTAGATTTTGGAGCGCAGTGATTGCATGAAATGCGACGATGCTTTTCTCTCAATTTTCATCAGAACACATCATAAAAGATATTATGGAGTTTTAGGCCCATTTGAAATTGATGAATTCTATAAAAATGAATTGCCAGTCCTATACTCTGTCCGTTTTTCTTTTTAACATCATGTCGTTACACAGCTACAGCGGCGGCTTCTTTCCTCGTCTCTATGCGGGCCAGCGCCGTCTTCACATCCACCGACATGAGCGGCAGCATGCGATCTTTAAACGTGCCGCTCGGCACGGTCCCGTATCTCTGGGCGCCCATCCCGAGGTAAAACGCCTCGGCGTGGGGATCCGCGTCGACCTCGAGCGTGCGCATCCCTCTCTGCTCGGCGCGCCGCAGGGCGTGCTCCCAGAGCAGGCTGCCGAGGCCGCGGCCGATGCGGTCCGGATGAATCCAGAGATAGCGGAGCACGCCGTCAAACGTGTCCGTCGCGCCGTCGTCGTCGTCGTCTTCGGCGGGGTCCAGACGGTACACGCCCGCAATCTCGTCTTCTTGGTTCTGACCGGGAGAATTCAAGCAAGGGGAGGAGGAGGAGGAGGAGGAGGAGACGACGGCGACGTGAATGTCGTGCTGGGTCGTGTCGGACGGGGTCACGGTGAGCTCGGGCAGCGCGGCGTCGAGAAAGGCGGCGTCGTAGCCCCAGAAGCCCTTGGCGGCGACGGCGAGCGCGGTGAGCGCGGCGGCCTCGGAGGGACGGGGCCGGCGGACGGACGCGGCGGCGGCGAGGGAGGTGTTTGTGCCGGCGGCGGCGTTGGCAGCCTTTTTGTCCCTGTATATGCTGTTCATTGTTACGAGGGGTTGTTTACAAGAAAACGAAGAAGAGGAAGAAGAAGAAAAAAGGTCGATAAAGAGCTGACGGTTACAGTATCATTGTGTTTTGTAGATGCGCTGGGTAGTTGTAGCCGAGCTTGCTTCCCCGGCGAGTGACTAATAGCGCCGTGTATGCCTGCATTGGGAAGTTGACAGATTTACTGATGATGTTGCGGAGGAGGAAGAGGAGGAGGAGGAAGAAGAAAACAAGGCAAATTGGAGGCTCATTCTTGCCTTTGTTATAGATGCGTCCGAGATGGCTTCCGCATCGCAATCTCAACAATGCCATTCTTTTCAGCCCAGCGCTTTTGAGTAGACACACTTTTCTTCAAGACATGGGGCCTGGCTCATTTAGAGTGGTCGCAGTGTTAGTCGGCGCCACGTCTGGGGAAAAGAGAAAAAAGTGGCTTTCAGCGTGTATGTACCTCCTCCTCCATCCGGGTCTCAGTCAAATGTTTGAAGCAAGATTTCAAGATGAATCACACCTTTTTTTCTTTTCTTCTTGTTCCTTCTGGGGACTTTTCCCTTGACTGCCTGGGGTCCTTTGTTCTCTCTCTCCCCCGCGATGTGCCCGTCCGTGCCAAACAGCGCAAATGGAGCAACGCAATTACCTGTTGAAAGCGGTGTGCCTATTTTTGTCTGATGCATGATTGATCCTCGCAGGTGCGGTTGCACCGTCTGCCGCTGTCGCGTGTCACAGTCGCACAACAGTTTCCTCCTCCTCCTCCTCCTCCTCCCCCTGAGGCGCAATCAATCCACGCAACGGCCACAGGGGGGGCTGGCATAAGACGGATGTGATGCTGCACGACGGGTGATGATTGGGCATGACTAGTTTTACTATACCTCCCAATGTATGTAACTGAGGTCCGGAGAACCGGGGTGGCATGTTACGTGAACAACGCTTGGCGTTTGGCGGAGCAACTATTCTAGAATGATTCTGAGCATTGTGCCCGGGCGGCGGCGGGCCGTGGCATGATGTTGGCAGGGGGCTGCTTTCGGGCATCAAATTTTGCTTGATTCTTGCTTTTGCTTCTCTCTTGGTTTATCTACTGGGTTCCAAGATGGGGATGCGCAGTGGGTGTCTCGGAAGCGCAAAGGGGTCTCCCTGCAGGCATCGGTTGTTGATTTCCCTTGGATGCATGCCATGTTTTCTACCCAGTAGAGCATACCCATCGAAATGCTGGTCGTCTTTGTTCCGCGCTTGGGCTGAAATATGCGTCACCAGGGGTGGGGATGCGGGTCGCCTTTGTTGTACCCAAGAATCGTGTTTGTCTTGTTTGTATGATGAAAGCTGAAAATAAATAAATAAAGACAACAAATTACTACTGCTTTTTACCATACGAGGTCGGCCCTGGGGATACGTGGCCAGGCTGGGGGGCCGAGTTTGTTGGGATTTCATTGTGCGACCAAAGGAGATGGTGGCCCAGCGAGAGACGGATGTTGAATAGCAAAGGTCCTTTTGTACTGTAACATCAGCCCTGCTTTTCTTGTTCCTTCTCGGCACAATGACGAACAAGCCACGTTTCTGGATTGCTCGGGGGGTGCAAGAGTGCCAAAAACCAAAAGAATTAAAGGGCAGCCAGCCATTGATGCCGAGCAATCGCGGAGGTCGGCGAAGCTGCATGTACTGGTAGCCCAGACAGAAAGCTTCTTTGGGTGCCTTT
Organism: Aphanocladium album; assembly: GCA_029218145.1. Classification (NCBI taxonomy): domain Eukaryota; kingdom Fungi; phylum Ascomycota; class Sordariomycetes; order Hypocreales; genus Aphanocladium; species Aphanocladium album. The sequence continues at coordinate 8,687 of JARDXD010000673.1, forward strand.
TTTTTCCCTTGACCACCCCCAGTCGAGTGGGAGTCCGGGGACGCCGGAAAAGGGTGACGTTACGTGGATTCTTGACAAGCAAAAAAGAAGGAAAAGGAAATTGATGGCGTGGTCGAGGCGTTGATGCTATCGAGCCCTTGGCCAGGATGACTTGCTTGGGACGACTTGCCAGGCCGAGGCAGCGACGTCTAAATTACAGCGGTGCTGTAGGGGATTACAGGGAATTACAGGGGAGGAACCGCTGTAGCATCAGGGCCAATTCCACCAAAACCAGGCTGTTTCAGGCCAGGAAGCCCGCTGGAGCCCGCTGGAGCCCGCCAAAAGCCCGCTAGAGTCCTTCCCCAGGCTGCCCCCGCCCCAGGCGGCTCCACTGCGGCCTTCTGCTTCCCCGGACCGCCAAAATGGGGCGACGAGACATGACACGAGCCAATATCAAAAGAACAATGCAGGTACGGGCAACAAAGAGCAAGCAAGCAAGCAAGCAAGCAAGCAAGAGCATGCGCAATCCTGGTTGTCATCTCTTTGTTACATGACTTGCGTTTGAAAGAGTTCTTTGCACAATTTCTCACTGCCGTCTGCTCCAGGCGGGATGACGTGAGTTTGCATCTTGTCGCATCATCCCCAACAAACAAAAAGGACACACACACACATACTGGTACACACACACACACATGTACTCATACACAACAGACTAAAACCCATCGACCCGGCATCCTGGGTGAGCCGGGACCACGTCCTTCTCTCCACAATCACCCCCAGGCTTATTACTTTTGAGGAAGCTGCCTAAAACAAGGCCGCGGCACACAATTGGACTCTCCGACTCTTGCACCTTGATCGGTCGGCACGCCGCTGTACCTGCGGGAAGACGCGCCCGGCTTTGCTGTCGTGTGTCGCCTTGAGTCGTGTCTTGTCCGCCCACACACATCCCTTTTGATATGTGCGTGTATGTCTGCGGGCGGCGCGCGCGCGTTCTCTCGTTTCCCATTGTTGATGCAAAGTTTTTGTCTCCTGTTGCCCAATGCCCTCCTCCCCCATGTGTAAATTAGCCGTGTTGGCCCTGCGAGACTGGGGTGTGCGGTTTTGGGTGGCAAGGCAGGGATGATGAGCACTGACTGGGTAACTACACCAGTACTTTTCCTCTTTCCTTGTCGAACCAAAAAAATACTGTAACAATAATAATAAGCCCAGAAAAAAAAAGCACATGCAGTGCCTGATGCAAGCCCCATGTCCCTTGTAGAACCCAGCTTTACGGCTCAGGCTTGATTACCCGGCCTCCTTCCTCCCAGGATCGACCTTCCGCTCCCGTCCTCGTCGCTTGCCAGCCTAAAGGAAAAAGCCAAGCAAAGAAACTCTTCATTTATTACTCCCACACGTCCTCTGCTTTGTGATTCCCGCTCGTCCTGTCACCTCCCAACTCTTCCCAGACACTCCAACAGAGAAACGTCTGCGACACTCACAACGCCACCTGCACAAGCTAAACTCTCCCTGAATACTACACGTCGGAAACAAAGGACCGACACCCAAATTTCTTTTTCATCTCTGAAAACGCCAAATCAGGGCAATCATAGAGAGAGAGAGAAAAGAACAACCACACGCTTCCTCGGTTGATTTACATTCCCCAGGTTCCATCCAGCTCTGAGACTCTTCTCCCACCCTTTTGAGTCGCCTCTTGTCCCCCCCGGGCCGATCGCCCCATCACTTCCACATACCCGCCCCAAAGCTTGCCTCGGACCTAAATCAACAAGTCGCGCCAGACTCGCCGAGCTAGCATAAGCTTTACACTCTCAATCAGCTGCATTGGATCCTTCTCCATATTACACACGCAAGCTCTGCTATATATACATACTTGCCTACCCGTACGTTACCAAGTCTCTTCTCCCTCTCCTTGTTCCCAACAACATTCACACTCCTTCTCATCTACCTACCATCCCGACTCTGCTTTCCTCCGTCTACAACTGCAACCATACTCATACCCAGACACTCGCCTAACATGTCTACTCTTGTTCAGCCCACTCCTATCCGCTTCATGATGCCTTCTGCTCAGTCGCCCGCGTTCATGCACTCGTCGCAAATCAACACCCTGCGTGTGCCTTCGTCGCAAGACCTCTTCTCCGGCATCAGCGCTTCTCTGTCGTCCAGCAACCCCAACCGACCTGCCACACCCAACCATCAGATCTTTGTGGACGACTACACCGTTCCCGCGCCGCCGCCGCCCAGTCCTGTCAGCTTCCGCGCTGACGGCTGGCCCAAGCCTGCTCGCTCATAAGGATTCGTCTGATCCAGAACCAATCATTCCTGTCAACTTTTTCTTTCATTTCACACATTATGAGCGTTGGGGATCGGCCGCTCCCATCTACAAACAGCTGGCAGTCATTCAGACGGAAAATCGGGTTTAATAGTGTTTATCAATCGGAGTCACGGGCATATCAGGACAGGCAGATGGTATATTAGAAAGAGCGAGCCGCTGCAAGTGCAGTCGCTTGAGGATACTGTGCGAGGGCCGCGAGTTTCAGGGACCACAGATATCATGTACAAAGACGATTTACTCAATAAGACAATCAAGTTCATCAATACCTATCTCTAGACCATGTGCTTGATATGATGCGTGTAAGTCGATGGTCGGAAAATCTCGGGCGCACGAGCTGCGCGACGCCTGCCATTTGCAGGCAATCCGATAACCTATCAATGAGAGCCTGCAGCGCAGAGTCGTGTGAAACAGGCGTAGTAGGAGCTCCACTTCCGATTTGATCCGACATTGCGACCCTGTGAGCTGGGCCAGTGAAGCTTTCGACAGCTTGTGTGCTTGGGGCTCTCTTCACATGTCAGGCAGCCCATATGCCATATCTCCGACGGGGTCGCATTCTACGATCGGAAGCAATTCCCCCGGGGAAAACGTCAGAGGCTGCAGGACATCAACGTGGCGGTCATAGCAGCACTAGTATATTAGAAGGCTGTTTATGGAAGATTCTTTACTAGACACGCTCCGGATCAATGGAGGATGAAAGCACAAGGCTGGCAGCCATCGTCTCGTGTCAGCCGGAAGCACGTGCTACACCATCCTCTCACATGGGGATGCCGCAAAGCTCTACGTCGCCTTCTCGTCCGGCTAGTGAATGCTTACTTGCATTGCTGCAACATCCCACGTCCTAATAAAAGATGCAAAGAAAACAGACTGCCCATTTGGGTGCCGCCAAAACGATTTTGGCAGCATGGCCCTGACGGGTACGTACCCACAACACCACTTTACGCGCCCTGCACCACCCAAAACGCGTCGTGGGCGCGTCACTTCGCGTGCCCCCCTGCAATGCCACCCGTCGCCTCCCAGCCAACCGATGAGACTCCGCTTCCAAAACGTCTACCACAGCCTGGATCGTGAGACAATTGCCCTCCCACCATCCCTTGTGCGATTTTGTTTGCCTCTTCAATCTTCAAAAAGCAACTAGTTCAGACTTTCGATCTTTCCACGACCTCCATTACACCATTGGACCAAACAACTTTTTTTTTCGAAGACGCACATTCGCACCTACTTACACATCCGACACACACTCCATTGCGGAGGCTTCCGTCGTTCTTGCTTGATTGTTTCGTCCATTCACCAAGATGCCTCGCACAGCAAGAGCGAGAGCGCCTCTGGAGGCCAAGCAGGGACCTGCTGCTTCCATCGCCGCCTTCACCCGCGTCTCCAAATCCCACGCCTACCCCGACGCCACTGCCAAAAAGGCCGTCGTCTCTGCTGACCTGACAACGTCGACGCCCTCCAAGAAGCGCAAGGCCGCGTCGCCGTTGGACAACGACGCAGGCGCCTGCACACGCCGCAACATTTCCTTTAGCCCGAGCGACGAGGAAGAGGAAGGGCAGGGCGAGACGGCGGCCGACGAAGATGAGCAAGCCGCTGTTGCCCAGCGCAAGAAGCGCGCCTGCAGACGTCAGGAACCCACGTTCGCGGCCTCATCACAGACAGCACCAGCCAAGGCTGCGGCGCCGACACCGACAACCAGAGGCAAGCCCGTTGCCAGGGCACCCGTTTCGAAAAAGGATTCCGCGCACCGACCGACTGCCTCGACCATCATTGGCAAGTCCCGACAAGAGGCCAAGAAGGGCCAGGCCAAGATTGACGCCTTTTACACCAAGCAGCAGCAGGACAGGTCGGCAGCCGGCAACGAGATTGACGCCGCTTTCCCGCCGCACCTCGCAGAACTGGTGCGCCTGCACCGGGCGTTCCTCAAGGCCGTCGTCATCCAGATGGCGCACACACGCAGCAACGTGCCCCTCGACATCCGCGAGCTGGCGCCCAACATTGCGCGCTCGTGGCGCAAGCGTCAGGTCACAGTGGAGGATGTGCGTCGCTGCGTCGCCATCGAGTCGTCTACGCAGGAGGGCGGGCTCAAGTCGCCATTCATCGTCGCCGATTACGGCAAGGGCAAGGTGTGCGTCGAGCTGCGTGCTGGACACGACGGCGCCGCCATCAACCAGGCGCAGCTGTGCAAGCAGTTTGAGGACAACCTCAAGAGCCTCTGCGCGGAAAAAGCAACAGATCAGATGACGGATGTTGATGTGACTCTGGAGGGCCTTTGTCTGGCGGAGCTTCCCCAGGCTGCCATGACAGACATGAACACCGGTGCCAAGACGGCGGCTCTGCTGGTCAAGGGACACAAGGCTCTGTCGGAGCTCAAGACTGACATGGCCGCAAAGCAGCAAGAGAAGGAGGCCAAGCAGCAAGCTGTTGCGACGCCACTTCTCAACGCCGACGGCACCAAGATGAGCCTGCTCGACCGCCTCCGCCACAAGCAGCTGGCTGCGGCCAATGCGCCTCTACCACCCACGGGCCCCGAGCTGCAGCGTCGCGCGGCCCTGAACCGAGTTGTCGACGTCGCCTCCACCATTTCCATGCTCAGCCTTTCCACTCCTGCCTCTCTGCCTCGCCAGGCCTTTACCATGACTGCTATTGTGGAGAAGCTACGAGACTCGTTGCGTGTGCCCGTGTCCAAGGAAGAGGGCATTGAGTGCATTCGGGTGATCTCCAAGGAGATTGCCCCCGAGTGGCTACGAATCGTGGCCATTGGTGGCCGGGAGAATGTGGTGATTCAGCGCGGCGGTGAGCCGGTCAGCCGTGTTATTCAGGAACGGGTGCAGAAGCTCATGTAAGAGGGAGATGCGCGAGATGTTGGAATGCTACGTGAACGGGATATTAGGACGATACGGGCTGCATCAAGGCAGAGCATGATCTGGCGTTGTACCATTTTGCATGAAGTAAGGCGTTTTGGGCATTGTTCTTTTTTAAAATGGCTTGGAGTTGGGAATATACCACGGAATAGTGTAGTTGCTTTAGAATAGACAATGGGGAATGCTTTTGAAGTCGATGTTGTTTTCCGGCCTTGTTGCATTGCAACAGCATTAAGATGTCCCTTTTACAAAGTGGCAGATGCCCAATACAGAATATCCAGCCTCGTGGGACCAAAGTCGGTATAAACTTTGGGTTTTTCGACGCCTGCCTGCCTCGGACAGAATTGGGCGTTGCGCTGTCACTGCGATGCGCTGTCGCAGCTCAAAGTCCACGGAGTTTTGACAGTTGACATCTTTTTTTTTTGCCACAATCGGCTTCTTGGTTGGGGAGGACTTGAGTAGCCGGTTTCGCCCACTTGCAAGTATTATATCCTGTCGCTGTCTCGCCACGGCGCAGCAGGTCGAGGACATGAAAGAATCAATGTTGGGTTTGTGAACCCCGGCTCGTACAACAAAACGCCCATATGCTGCTTCTTGATTCAGACCGATTCATTGAACCGATGATGGACGGGCGTTTGCATGGGGGGCTAGTCGGCACTAGTTGGGCTAAACCTGCCTGACCGGCTGCGAGCCCCGAGCCAACAAAAAAGACCTAGTTACCGATGATCGCTATATCATTGTAAATTTTGAGCAATGAATCAAAATTAACATCTAGTGGCGCTGAGTAGTAGCATTTATTAACCTAGCTGCCTTTTTTTTCTTTCTTTTTTTCTTTTGCGAGCATTCTCGGTAATAAGCTGAGCCACGGACAAGTAGCATTCGGCTACTCGTACCCAATTTGCCAACCAATTATCAATGCACAGACGTCCGTTTGTGGATTCAGCCTGACACATTAAACAGGGACAAGACTCGTCTCATTGGCCACCAATGGTGTCTTTTCTGTGCATGGTAGTAGCGTTCGAATTTTTTCCTTGACCGTCTATTCCCTGCTTTAGGGGGGGAGGATACAAACTTTTAAGCTGAATGGGCGTTCCAATGCATCGGTTCTCGCCGATTCGCCTCGGTGTTGGGCTCCGGTGGGAACGCCGTACGGCTACTTCAAAAGGTGGTCCGCGCCGCTAAACTCTTGACGACATGGCCCCTCTGTGATCTACTGCTAGATAATTATTTTCTTTCTCATATATATTGGTCTTGTAATCGTCTTTCCTAGACATTGTTTCCGGTTTTGAGCGCAGTTCATTCATGCACTCTTCTTTAAGCACAAAATTGGTTCATGCATACTGTCAATTCCACTCGGGTCCTGCAGCATCGTGAAAGCCATTGTTGCCCGCGGACTACCGTTTTGCTCCATTCTCCCCACCGTCTTCTGGGTTATAGGCACATTGGGCTGATTGATAACCGACGAGGCTGCAATCGCCTTACTAGCAAAGCAACCCCGAGTCTTGACAAGGCCACTCTGGCTCGCACATCTTCTCCCGCTGCGCAAGCTACTGTCTTCCTTTGCACCACGGATGGACATGGCACCGTCTCCTCGCCGCAGTAGCAACTTATAACACCCACGTCGCACAACATGAGTGTGCTGCAGCCTGTGCCGTCTGCAATGACGGTAGACGGGGCGGCCATGTCGAGCCCGCACCGGACCGTGTCGGGTCCTCACGCAGACGGCCCCGGCCACGGCGACAGCCACGACAGCAGCGACGACGCCGACGACAAGTTTTACGAAGACGGTGATGAGATTTACAACAAGTTCTCGCCCAGCCGCAAGCGCATCATCGTTGCCGTTCTCGGCTTCGGTGCCTTTACCGCCCTCGTGTCCAGCACCAGCATGCTGCCTGCTGTCCCGGAAATCACCGAGACGTTTAAAAGCAAAGACACTGTCGTGGAACTCAGCAATGCCATATACATTGCTCTTACTGGTGTTGGATGCGTCGTCTGGGGTCCCATGAGTCAGATATATGGTCGTCGGATGGTAAGTTGAGCAGTCATCGCACCGGTGACCAAGACTTGGGCTGACCAGAGTACGCCTAGATCATTCAGTGCGCTTGTGTGCTGTTCTGCTGCATGAGTTTGGGAACTGCACTGTCCCCTAATCTGCAGGCCTTTTTTGTTTTCCGCGCCTTGTCCGCCATTGGCGGTTCTGCATTGACGATTCTCGGCAATGTCATCATCAGGTAGGTGAACCACCGAGTACGTGGACGGCCCCTCCATATACTGACTTGGCTTTTTAGCGACATATATAAACCAACGGAACGAGCAACGGCTATAAGCTGGTATCTGTCATGTACCGTTATTGGCCCATCCTTTGGCCCTTTCATGAGCGGCCTCATCGTTCAGTATGCAAGCTGGCGTATTATTTACTGGGTGCAGCTGGGCTGCGCCATCGCGACTTTCACGGCTGGCTTCTTCCTGATCCCGGACACGGCACACCATAAGCTGAGCACTGATATGAAGCATCTCACACGGCGGCAAAAAGTGATCGCCGTGGCGCACAAGATCAATCCTCTTCGGTCTGTGAGTCTTCTCCGGTACCTGAACGTGGTTGCTGTGAGCTTCGCCTCTGCTGTCACATTATTTGCGCTTTACTGTATGCTTGTGCCCATCCGCTTCGTGCTGAATCCACGATTTGGCCTCGAGTCACCGCTGCTGTCCGGCGTATTTTATCTGGTGCCAGGTGCAGGCTGCCTTTTCTCGACCATGATTGCGGGCAAGTACGGCGATTGGACGGTAAAGACGTGGATAGCGAAGCGTGGGAGACGTGTACCCGAGGATAGACTCCGCGCCGCTATCCCAGCCCTGGCTCTTATTCAGGGTGGTGGCGTCTTGATATACGGATGGACCGTTGACAAGGCAGTAGGCGGTATGCCCGTGCCGCTGATATTTCTCTTTGTGCAGGCTATCGGGCAAATTATCGCCTCGACCATGTTGAACACCTACTGCCTGGAAAATACACCTTCTCTCAGCGCTGACATTATCGCCATCTGCTGGCTTGTGCGCTATATTGGTGCGTGTATCGCTACGGCCGTCGCCCTGCCCATGATTCGTGGCATTGGTGTGGGGTGGACACTGACAATCAACTTCTTGTTGCTTGTCTTGAGTTCTTTTGTCATAATGGTCACCGTAAAATGGGGGGAGAGCTGGCGATCAGGAATAGCGTCGTCGGCCGGGCAGTCGACGCCATCGCCGCCTCGCCAGGATGGTGAAGGTGCAGAAAAAGTATAGTCATATCACCGAATAGACATTTCTTCATATTCATTCTTGTTCAATAAGCCGATGAAATTTCAGTTTGGACCCTGTTCTTAGTTGGGACGTGGCCGTGCTCAGGGCATCCGAAATGCAGTAATTGACATGGCATCAGTCAGTGGCACCCGCTATAAATGTCGGTTTGATATTAACAGCCAACCACACCTACGAGACTTTGTAGTTGATCTCTATTTATAGTTGTGCAGAGAGAACTGCGTGAGCAGCGTTACCCTTCGAAACTCTAACAAATCATGTGTCTGAAACGCGGGTCTCATGCCACAGTCGCTTCAACTTGGAGACGAAACAAGCATAAAAATGGAGCTGCACGGCGAGTGCTTGTTTCGAAACATTGAGCTGCGATGGGCAGTAAATAATAGAACGAGGGTAGAAGGCAGATGAGGCTGGGCCCAAGTCTGTCCTGGTTGCGAAAAGTCGAGATGGAGTGGCTGGTCTAATGAAAAATCGAATGCCAGTTCTTCAGCCTCAATTAGACTTTGTACCGTGTCGTTGGTACGTACTATGGCGCGCCCACACTTGGTCCCCAACGTGACTTATCGGAACAGTGTGTCTCAGAGCTGAGGCACGCCAGAACGTCATTACGGGATGGCATCCGCCTTTAAGCCGTGTCGATCGCACGTTGCCGGTCTGGCGGAAATTTGGTGGGTGGCGCCCGCATACCAAACACACTCTTTCTGCAAACCGAAAGAGGGTTAGGCTGATGCCGATTATCTCGCACTAACACAATGAATGTAGTATGATTTTGGCTGGGCGACATTCCTGGCGTCGTGCGGCTCTGCACAATATCTTTAGGAAATGGCATGACTTTGCTTTGCAAGTTTCTGCCCAAATGAACAGCGGGACCACCGGCACCCGTTTCGAAAGCCACCCCTCATGCCGCGAAGGTTAACCTAGTCAGGGCCGCGCGTGCCAGGCAATATTGTCCGGCGTCTCCAGCGAGAGCCATTGGAGTTACCGTGTTTGGCCAGGACAGGTGGGTAATCAGGGGCCCTGATTAGAGCCTCAGCAGGGTCGAGCATGCCGATCTAGACGCCGCAGTGGTGCATTCGTGTGGCTAGCAGCGAACACCCCTCGGCCAGTTGGGTTGGCACGATCGGCGACGGCGCTGCAATCAAAGGGGTTATTTCCGAATCAACAAGGGGGGAGACGAGGCGTGAACATGTGTCGACGACGGCTACGTTTGCATGTTTGCGCGTTGGTTCGTTGTGATGGGCGTGAGCTCGTCTGGGACGTCCGTACTGTTTGCCTTGCAAAACCCAGCAGAGCCGAGAGAAGATGCGCAACTATGCATCTTGCGGCGATTTTTAGTTTGATGATCTGTGGCCTGGTAAGCGCTCCCATGCTTGCATGCTTGCAGAATGGAGTCTTTGGCGTCTTTGTGTCTCCGGCTCCAATGTTTGTGTTTCGAGTACGAATGCTCCTTGCCAGCTGTAGATCCGTCTTGCCAGCTGCCAACTGCCACTCCAGATAAACGCAACTCCCTTTCTCCCTCTTCTTGGCCAGCTTTTATCCCGCGCATAATCGGTTTCTCTCTCTCACCCATCTTTTTTCCTTTCCTCGGGCATTTCTCTCATTCCGTTCGGTTCTTTTCCTTGACATCTTTCTTCCTTCCTTTCTTTCTTGTTACTCGGATTGCCGCTTCCATTCTCTACCGGATCGATATCTCGTCATCGACTGTCATCTGGTCACCAGCCACAGATCTTGTCAAAAAAGCGATGTCGATCCATTCCTCACATTACACCCTTTTCCTCTGAGCGCATTTACAAAATCTCCTCTGTTGGCCTTTCATTATTATCATTTCCATTCAATTTACTTTCCCTCGTTTTTTTCCCTACAATCACGCATTGCCAGGCGCCACTTTACCTTCACACACCCAGCTATTCGAGGGAATGTGCGCGCCCATTTCCCGACGCACCACGTTATATACACCAAGCGCGCAAACGAAGTTTGGGTTCTACACAGAAGCACAGGATGGAGCCGACTCGACCTTTTGTCAGCTTCAGCAGCGAGTCCAGTCCTGCTTCCATGGACCGCAAACGTGAACCCTTGCTGCCTTACTCCGAGGTTGTATCGGAAAAGATGTCCGTGAAAATACGCAACCCGTTAAGCCACTGTGTTTACAAACGAGTGTTTATATGGACGGCACTGAGTTTGTTCATGGCCGCGTTTGTCCTTTTTAGCAAACACGATGGCACTGTACGAGAGATTACTCCAGAACACATTGCCACCCCAAACGGTGTTTCAGCAGTCGAATCCGAAGGGCCAACCCCTGAGCACTTCTACGAAAGCGACGAAGACGACGTTGGGAAGCAAGAAGCGCAGAGAATCATCGATGCCGCCAGAAAAGGCCTCGACCAGTCACAGGTTCAGGTAACACCAAGCAAGGATAACGACAAACCCCCAAGCAAAGGACAAAAAGAGAACTCTGAGCAAAACATCGAAAATGAAGAGAAAGACGCCGACGACACGGACGAATCCAGCACAGACGGGAACGATGAAGATACAGAGTACGAAGAAAAACAAGCGGATGGTCCTATTCCAGAATACGACCAGGATGCTGAAGAGTCAGAAATAAATCTCCTTCTAGATGGTGAAAATACGGAGCAATTGAAGCAAGAATTGGAAAATTTGAAGAAGATGCCTTGGCTTCGTTTCCCTCAGTGAGTACAGCAAGCTGTCACACTATACAGTACATCAGCTAACTGGTTTAGTCTCAATGGCTATTTTCATGGTCTCAAAACTTTGGTCAGCAAGACTCTTCATGATCCCGAGTACCCCAGCACGGAGCGCAGCGGTGCTTTCAAAGGAAAAGTCCCTCTCAACAAAAATGTACCGAAGCCCACGCCGTACAACCCGTACGAGGAAACCAGCAATATTCAGACATGCTACCTGGACAAGGAGAATAAAATTCCGGCACCGAGCCTGTACGCTTACAACGGTGTCCCAAGACACATGCCAGACCCGGCTATTGGGTCATACGACGTATTTGGCATGCGCGATGATGTTTGCTTTGACCGATTCGGGCGCTACGGTCCTTATGGGTTGGGCTACCGCTTGGCTAAGGGCGGTACAAGCATCGGACTAAACACAGAGAGCTCTGGCAGCGATGCTGTCTGGGAGAAGACCGGACAAATTGACTACAGCTCCATGGACTGGGGTCATGCGCAGGAAAGGTGCACTGATCGTCACTGGAGTCGCTACCGCCAAATCGACCGCAAGACGGACGAACTTGAGCCACCAAGCGACTCGAAGAAAAGCCGGCAAGCGATTGTGATCCGCCTCTACACTGGTTTTAAATGGACCTATCTCGCTGTGCTCAACTTTAGAGCTCTCATCACGGAGGTTTCTCTCAAGTCAGGGGGAGAGTACACGGTACACTTCTTGATGCATGTGCGAGACGACGATGCCCCCATCTGGTCCGACGACGTTACGGTGCAAAGAATCTTGGATACAAACGTTCCACCCGAGTTCCATAGCATGGTAACACTATGGAGCGAAGCGCAGATGAGATTGTTCTACCCTGGCAAGTTTAGCGCCCCGATCCAGAACCCAAGCGGCGCCGACATCCATGGTGTGTACCGGAGCGCACACCTCCCTCTCCAGATTTTTTCCACGCAGCATCAAGAATATGAGCATATCTGGAACTGGGAGATGGATATGCGGTTCCTCGGAAATTACTACGAGCTGTTCGATCGCTTGGGCAAGTGGGCCGACCAACAGCCTCGCGTTCGTCTGTGGGAGCGCAGTGCTCGCTACTATATTCCCGCTCTTCACGGTGACTGGGACAACTTTACAGAAATTGTCGAGAGCCAAACTTCTGGGGCTGGAAAGCCGTTGGTCTTTGGTCCGCTGCAGTTCCACGGCAAAAAGCCTCTTCGCCACGAGCAGCGCGGCGAGTCAATCCTCCCCGCTAGCTGCGCGGTCGGCAAGGACGCAAGCGAGTGCGGTGTTGGCGAACCCGCCGATCTCATCACGCTCAACCCGATGTTTGACGCAGAAAACTCTGGCTGGGTCTTTGCGTACGATACCACGGGATACCCTTCCGCGCCGCCCCGCAGATGCGCCATCATCACAGCGTCTCGATTGAGCCGCCGTCTGTTGGGCGCCATGCACGAGGAGATGTGGCGCCACCACCACAGCATGTTTTCCGAAATGTTCCCTCCAAGCGTGGCCCTGCACCACGGCTTCAAGGCGGCCTACGCGCCGCAGCCGCTCTACCTCGACCGCGCGTGGTCCGCCAACGCCATCGACAAGGCCTTCAACGGCGGCCAGGACCACTCGACGTCCGGCCCCGGCAGCCCGTTCGACCTGACCAACGAGCACAACCACAAGGGCGCCAGCTGGTACTACAACAGCGAGTTTTCAGGCCTGCTCTGGCGTCGTTGGCTGGGGTACCCGCAGCTCGACGGCCGTGGGCGTGGCGGCGGCGAGAACAATGGGGGGAGGTTGCGCGGCGGCCAGGAGGAGGAGGAAGCCAAGGGTGGCACGGGGCGGATGTGTTTGCGGAGCATGCTGCTGCACCCGATCAAGTTTGAAGATCCAGATGAGCGGTAGTGACGTAATTCTGTAGTGGTTGGTGTGTGCGGGTGGGATATGGGTACGCTGTACCGAGTCTGCGTGTAAGTGGTGTATAAGTGATGGAACATGGCGCATATTGCTTCTCTCTCTCTCTTTCTCTTTTTTTTCTGTTTTATTATACCTGTCTTGATCCTATTAGCACACAATTTAGACTCGATATTTTTTTTTCCTTGCTTAAACTTGTATGTGGACAATTGTAGTTGGTGGTTGTGTTTTTGTCTAGAGATATTGAGAAGACAGAGAAGACTGACGTGCCCCATGGACGCAATCTTAATCCCAGGAATTGATTCTTCAAAAACTTTGAAGAAACTAATATTTCCCAAAATATTGAGGCACAAGAAACATGTACTTGCATTGAACTAGGTTAAAAAAAAAAGGCTGAACAAGACGTTATAAATAAATAAATAATAAAAACTACCAAACCTCCCTCCCTCCTCATCCCATAGACCAAAAAAAAATGACAAAAAAAGCAAGCGCATGGAAACAAGCAGCTAGGCTAAGGGTAAAGAAAAAACAAAGCACCAATTCGCTCGTCGCTTTCCATATACCTAAAATATCTCCATTCCATAATCTCCGTTGCTTCTTTTCCCAAGCATTTCCCAAGTTCCATTCGTATTTTCCCCACCACGCGCTCTTTCCCATCATCCCGACTTCTCTCGCTCCCAGTTCAGAACAGACCAAAACCAAGGACTTCAGATCAAAAACAGCAGCAGGGCAGTAAGATTCCCATGGCGTACGAAACGCACCCAGCATCCGAAACAAGCACCTGCGCCGCATTCGTGGTCAAGTACCCGATCGTAGCAGAGACACCGTCATTAACCAGAGAGTCTGGTAAAAACTCATTAAACAGATAAACCCAACGTCAAAAAAGTATCGAAGAATTAGGCATGAATTAAATGTTGCAAAAATATAAAAGAAAAGTCGCCTTCTCACGCCAGACGCCATCAGCGCCGTTAAACGCCGCGGGGTCGAAACAGAAAGACTGCGTGCTCAGTCTCATGGGGCGGTGACTTTGACTTGAGTTTTGCAAAGAAGCCAAGGTCCGGACTGAGGGCAGAAGATGAAACGTCAAGTTCTATGTCGCATACGAGAGTAGCAAAAGTCGACTCATTGAAATCATGTCTCGAAAAAAGGGGGGCAAAAGGGCCATGTTGTTGAAATCTGTTCGCGGCAAGAAAAGAACTCAATCGGGTCTCTGTCATGCATGCCACAAGAACAATATGGGTCCTTCAAAATCATATCAAAAAAGCAAGAACGTAAAAACGATGATAAGCTTCGTGTATCATCAAGCAAGCTGAGCAAAGTCAATTGACAGCAAACCGGAGGATAATGCGCAGAGGCATTGTTGCAGGTCGAGCAATATTTTTGTTGATTCTTTTCTTGCTTTACTTCTTGAGAGCAGCTTCGTAGATGGAGACGAGGCCGGTGATGGCGGTGCCAACGAGGATGCCCTGGTAGCCACCGTAGACGGCGTTGTTGAGACGAGCAATGGAGAGCTCGGAGAGGAGGCCACAGAAGGTGGCACCCTGGGCGTAGACGACGTAGGACAGCAGGGCCTTGGCGATGCTGAAGGTAAGAGGGTCGACAACGGTCTCGGCCTGGGCGCGAGCGCGGGTGCGGGGACCAGCCTGGCTGTTGGCCGAGATATTGAAGAAGTAACCAAAGATGCTGGGGACGATGATGCTGGTGAAGGCCCAGGTGAGGGCAGGGGACCAGAAGCTCGAGGTCAGGAGCAGGAACATGTCGGGGAGGTAGACATTGAAGTCGTCGGTGCCAATGGCGCTGATGGCGGGGATGGTGAAGGCATAGCGGTTGGCGAGAATGGCGGGACGGATGTAGTAGAGCTCGAAAGCAGCGACGGAGAAGAGGACGCTGGTGACGGTGCTGAGAGTCTCGCGGGTGGCGTTGGAAGCCTCGGTGATGCCGCTCTCCTGGTAGATGGAAGCAGCGCGCTTGCGCAGGGCGACGGTGGAGCGGTCGACAGCAAAGGCAATGTCTGCGGGGGAAGCAGGAAGAGGGACGCGGGAAGCGACCTGGGAGAGGCTGCGGGCGGGAGTGCGGAGGATGGCGCTAGAGTTGGCCCTATTTGGAGCGTGTTAGTGAGGGTCAAGCATGGTTAAGGACGACCTGGGCAGCTACTTACTCGGCAGCAATCTCGTCAGCGACCTTGGTGACGCGGCGCTTGGCGACCTTTAGGCCCTTTTCGACCTCCTCCTTGACCGTCTCCTTCTCCTTCTTGATGGGGGAGCCGAGAGCCTTGGAGCGGCTGGTGAAGTAGCCGGCGAGATCGGGGTTGGAGGTGAAGCGGGCGGAGTGCTGAGCAATAAAGTCATCGAGAGCAGTTTCGAGGTCGCTCTTCTTGAGGTCCTTGTAGCTGCAGGTCGGTGGTTAGCATGGGAGCTGGAAAGCGTGCGAAGCTGGTGGCGCCGTGTGAGGTCGGACTGCGGCGCATGAAGCTTGGAGAGCGGATCGTATGCGGGTGATTGGATGCGGTCGCCATGAGAACGCGCGCTAGCTCAGAGAGTGCGCCAAATGGTCGCAGAGCAGGTTGCGAAGCTCGAGGCAGGCGCAGTCAGGCCGCGGGGCTTGCCAGTCGAGGTGCGCGATCGAAAAGCGCATCGCAATGGCGGCACATGGGATGACGACATGCTGGGGAAGCTTGTGTGGACATGCGCGCGAGAATAGCTAAAGCTGGTGGCGAATGCGACAGGCGGTGGCGACAGAAGCGGGAGCCATTTTGGCGCGATGCGATGCGATGCGGCGCGCGACGGCAGCAGAGCACCAGACAGACGGTGAGCGGCACGGCAGAATGCGCGGCCAACACGAGGATGCGACCAAAGCAAGGCAATGGGCTGGGTGAGTAGCAAACAACTTACTTCTTGAGGCCAATCTTGTCGGCAATCTCGGAGAGCTCAGTCTTTTTCTTGGCCTTGAGCCAGGCGTTTGTGTTGCTTGAGGCGGACATTGCTGTGGCGGAATGGAGCGCAAACTTGGTCCAAGTGTCTTTGTCTTTTTTGGTGTGAGAAAAAAAAAAAGAGCGCGAGCTATATGAAGCTTGTTGTTAAAAAAGAATATTGTCTTTTTTTTTTTGCGGGTAATGGTAGCAAGACACGGAAGCAAGAAAAAGAGGCCAAAATGAATAACAATCTGGTCCTTATTTGTTTAGGTGAGAAGGAGGAAAATGCAAATATTGGGAGTGGGGGGTGGGCGCGTAGGGAAGTAAAGTAGAGTAGGCGAGGACCTTGGTTTATGGGCAGGGGGGCGGCGGCGAAAAGGTACCTAC
>JARDXD010001592.1:0-25011 GCA_029218145.1 Aphanocladium album
TTTTTTTTTTTTTTTTTTTTAGCTAATCAGAGGCTGTCTAGCTTAGAGCCTGCTGGCACGTGGGCAGTAGATACCATTTTTTACAAAAGGCAATAGGCTTATTAACGAAAGCACCGACTATTATACACCCAGTCACACCCTTGGTATAGGTGTAATTGGAACAGGGTGAGAGCCTCGCAGCTTACAGCCATCGTGGTTAAGGCGCACCGAGGTGGGAGACATATGCAATATCAAATATTGAACTACAAAGGATCCATTAGCAGTATAAAATGTTACTATTTTCAGAATAAACCTCGCGCATCTACGCTATTGCATCGCTGAGACCCTTCACAGCCACACCCACCGTTCATTTTCTAGGGCTAGTTGCGCCTGAGTGGTCAGTGTAATCGAACTGAATGTGTGTTCTGCTGGCGCTGCAGGGTGTCGGGTATGCAAGCTGCATAAGCTACGTGCGGCTGAAGCCAGCCTCATGCAGCTACAAGAACAAGTGACCAAAAAGGTAACATAGCTCGCATTCTTCGATCATTTATGGACAGAACACGAAGTGCAAAGGCGCGTTAAAGAATAGCTAGCGGATGGCCATTATGTTGCTACTGTCGCTAGTCAATACACTGCATTCATATACAGCTAGATAGCCCCCTCGGCCCATCTTCCCTGGCCATGTTGATATTTTTTATTATTTATCATCACTTTCCTTCCCTCCAGAGCTAACATACATCATCCTAGCCGAAAATGGTTGTCCTTGCTACGGGAGTGTGGTGGGATTACTCCAAGTCGTCGGCGTCTGCCGCGACTTTGACGCTCCCCATCACGTCTAGCAACCTGCTTCTCTCAGCTATCGCTTCCCTAGTAACCATTGCCGGCGTCAGCGCCTGGAATATCACTGCATTTGTGCTACACGCGATGAAAGTCCGACAGGCGGCCGGGTCGCCGGCGCAGGCGATTGATCTCATGCACCGGGTCACGCTGCGAAACTCCAGAGGCTCCACAAGCACTATTTGGGAGGCAATCAAGATTTACAAAAGCTGGTCGTCGTCAAGAGGTGATGGTACCGAGAAGGGACATCAGTCACATCCGTTTAAGCTCCTTTCCAAGACCTGTATGGTAGCTATCCCAGCTATGGTTGTATGGGTCGGGTTCACTGTTGCGGCCGTCTTTTCCTCGAGCGTCGCCAACAGCAAAACATACGGCACAACAGTGGCACGGCTAAAGGCGCAGAATTGTGGAATTTGGAACTATAACTTCACCAGCCACGAGGGCAATGTGGCTTTATTGACAAAGCAGGTCAATGATACTATCCAAGCACGCAACTATGTCACTAACTTTTACGCCAATACTTCAACATCCTCCCCGGCGCGATCCTTATACGTTAAACAGTCTCTTCTATACACTGTGAACAGCTCCGCGCCATGCCCTATTCCAGATTCCAAGCGTTGCCGGGAAGGTCCCAATGGAGCGTTTGAGATGAGGAGCGCGCCGCTGGACTCACACAGTATGCTGGGTATCAATGCAAAAGCAGAGGATCGCGTGGCTTTACAGCTCAAAACAACTTGTTCGCCAGTTGGATTGGGAGGCTTTACTGACGTGACGGAAGTCAAGAATGCTACCTTTCTCGACTTTGGTGTTGGACTTGTGAAAATTGGTGGCAATCAGACTACGAATGTAACATATCGACACAATGTTGACTCTGGAAGAACTGGTATGGGCTATATGATTAGGTAAGTGCTTCCAATGTCTATATTATGATGGATATTGGCGGAGCGAATTATAGATTCAATACTAATTAGCATGGCGCAGCACTCGATCCGCATATGGTAATGACCGCAGCAAGATCTCGGTTTGGCTGCCAATCCCGGAACTCAGCCAGACAAATGCCGATATGAGTATTTACTTTCTCAGTCAAAACGCCCTGTTCTATCTCGATCCCGTTTACGACAAGTGGTTCTCGGCGAATGGAACATACAGTATGCCGCTGGACGATGGAAATGTGACGAGTGCCGATTACTTGGTGAACACGCTGGTTTGCGCCGAACAATACAGCTTGTGCAACCCGACAACTTCGCAATGCACGCCGTTCGGTGGCTGGCTTGATTTACATGAAAACATGGGGGACATCAATTGGATGGGATTCAACCATGCCCAGGCTATTACGGCAAGAAGATTCATCATGGCTCTGATTGACGCTACAGCATTCAACGTTGTGGGCCGCCTAGGCGTTGGCTCGTTGTGGGCAAACAGCAAAGTGGTGCTAAGTGTCATGTCTCCTGGCCTTCCGTCGAATTAGTGGCAGATTGAGGTGCTAGGATGGTTTCAGACGGTTCTGGCCCGAATACAAGCACACACGGTCGAGTTTGCATCTAATGATAATGGACTGAGTCCGTTCGCAACACCCGTGTCTATGACCAATGATAGGACACTGTTTGGATTTCCCGCCGCATTCCAGCATCAGTGCAACAACCAATTGGTAGTGACGGCTGGAGAGGTGCAGAACTTTAGTTTAGTCGGATTACTGCTCGTTGTCTGCCTGAGCGTCTTTGTAATTCTCCTAGACTGGTCGCTTGAGTCAATAGTCGATTTCATTGGTCGGCGTCGTGGATGGGATTCGCTATCCAAGAGAGCCCGCCAGGCTGTCAGCAAGTTGCACCTCTTGCGTATGGCGCTTGAAGGCAAAAGGAAAAAAGAGGATGTAAGCGATTGGCGATGCGGCAGCATGGGCATTCCAGTGCAGGAGGGGGCGGAAGTATTCGGTCGCCTAGCTGTTGTAGGCGACTTGGTATCTTATGCTATCGACGAAGATGAGGTGGTCGTTGTTGCTGGTCAGTGAAGGACTAATATGGGCACATGCGACGCGCTTCTGGCTATGCTACAGCCGCCTTAACTATCCCCGAATGCGTTCCGGGTCGTCTCGAGATGGCGTCACATGCAGTCGAATTTGCCTTTCTTCTGGACGAGATCTGCGATAAATCTACTACAACGACAAGTATGGCCACATAGTATTTAAGCATCAATTTTCTAACTTGTTTCAAGACTGTAGAACCTGATAAGCCTCGTATCGGGCATTGAAAGTGAGCTACGTAACTCTACCGTTGTCGCGCAATCAGGACACTGGCAATTGCTCAATCGAATTTTTCATACTCTTCTCTCTCAAAAACTAGAATTCCGGGCTTCGATGTAATTGCCTGATTGCCTCTTGGCTGATGTGGCATCCCTGGCTGTCGGCTGCCACTACCACTAGTTAGTAAGTCACTAAAAATAGACCCTACAGCGGCTGTGCGCAATGGTTTGGCTTCACCATGCATCAACGCTCTGCCTACCACGTCTCTTCGATTCACTCGGTCTCATTTAACCTTGCACGCTGGCAAGTAATGGCATCATGACACTACAGACAAGGCATTCTGCCTTTATCAACACAACCGCCAACCAGATTGCCGCCCAACCGCGGCGGCGATGGGCACCGCGCGTGCGCACTGGTTGCTTGACCTGTCGGTATGAACGCCCATCAATTCCATCCCCGCCCCTCGGTCGCCTCTGACCAGCACCTCATCAAAAAGAAAACGTCGTGTAAAATGTGATGAAGGCAAACCTCTCTGCCGACGATGCGTGGGATCGGGTAATGCGTGCGAAGGCTACGAGCTGCCAGACGCCGCCCCCGTTATGATTATGACCTCGCCGCTGTGGCGTGTCGGCGCGCCGTCAGCAAAACCACCACCTGCCGAGCTCGAGCTGAGCTGGTATTTCCGACGACATCTACTTACTACGGACCATGACGAGTTTTCGTTGGATCTGTGGCGCGGCCTTGTCGCCCAGGCCGCAGATAGCCAAGCGGCCATGTGGCATGCGACGAACGCGGTGGCGGCGATTGGACTGTATCGGAGCCGCCCCGCGGAGCCTGCTGGGGAAGATGCCGCAGCCGCTCTGTACCAGCAAGGTCTGAGGCAGTATTCTCTCAGCTTGTATCAAATCTCAGACCTGATCAAGCATTCGCGGATGCTCGCTGCCGAGGAGCAGACGGCCGTTCTGCTGGCAAATTGCCTGCTGGCCCACTGCTGCCTGTCATACGGCGACTACGTTGGCGTGTTTAGCTTGGCAGTGCATAGTTCTCAACTCATCCACTACTGGAGATATTGGCAGCATGTCAACATTGGACCGGCAGCACTGTATGCTTCCTACGTCATACTGCAAAACATCAAAGTCGAACCCATATTTCGCGAGGTGCGCGAGGTTCGTATCAGGGGCCGGACACGGCCCACCACGGACTGGACGACAGCTCTGATAGATGTCCAACAACGTCCGTGTCTGTCTCTCACGGACATTTACATGGAGCTGGAGATGATGTGGGCGACCCTGCGTGGCATTGTGACGCAGATGCCACTGTGGCCAACGAGTGATGAGCTGCGCCGCGCGGAGCTCAAGCGGGACACGGTAAAGTCTTGTCTTGCGAGGTGGGATGCGCGATACGGGGCCCTGGAAAAAGCCGACGCCCCTCGCCAGATACGCGCTCTCCATGCCACCATCCAGCGCGCGCTGGCGGTGCGTCGCATCATGGTGGGCGTGCTTCTGAAAATTAGCATCGGTACGGCCGGCGTATGCTGGGACGATACCTGCTGGGACGTGTGCGAGGCCGACTTTCGGAGAGCGCTTGCCGTCGCAGAGGATGCGCCATCGTGCCACTACCCGCCCACGGGGGACGAGCAGGTGCAGCAAGAACAGCAACAGCGCGCCGCAGGCCCGTCGGCCAAGCCGCGGCCGTATTCGGCTCTGCTCTGGAAATGTCTACACACGATCGCGTGCGTGTGTCGCCATCCGACGATCCGCCGCGATGCCGCCGCTATCCTGCAGCGTCAGCTCTACAACATAGGACCAACGGACCCCCAACCGCACTCTCTCTGGGGCGAAATCCTGGCGCTCGAAGAAGCGGCATGGAAAACGTGCAGCGTCTGCGTGCGAGACGAATACGTCTGCAACCAGCACCGCGTGGTCAGGATCGTGGCCCGGCAGCTGACGGCGGGTCTGACGGAGAAGAGGCTGTTGACTGTGGGCGATTTGCTGCATGGCAAAGCTGGGTATGTGTTTGACATTAGCGTGGCAGCATGGTGCTGAGCAGACACGGGCAGAGGACGGGAAACCAGCAGGTTTCTCATATGGCAGTGAAAATGAAACAAAACAAAATAAAAAATAGACTCAGTATTCAAACCTTACTGAAATTTCCGGATCCCGATCTCCGGATTGATGCCGTTCGATTTAAAGTATGAAGCCGACAGTCCCGCGGCTGCCGAACCCACTGCCGAGTGCTCGCGTAACGCTTACATAGGCGAATGATGCAATCCAAGCGGACCACAGGATGAGCCTTTATGAGTCGATTGGCAAGCAAAACATCTTATCACGATTGACAAAGCCAGGCCATTCATGATTTAGATCGCGGCTATTTCCCGAAATTTAGTCGTGACACTTTAATTCTTCAGAAAACTCAACCATCAGTGATTAGCTCCCCATTCATCATCATGTCTCAAGAAAGCAAGCCTCCCTTCCCACCATTTACCCTGGAAACGGCTAGAATCAAAGTGAAAGCTGCACAGGATGCTTGGAATACAAAGTAAGAAGTTTACAGCTTATATTGATGAAATGAGCCTGACACAGGTAGGACGCCCGACACCGTCAAGATGGCTTACACGCCCGACACCATCTGGCGTAACCGCGACCAGTTCCTCCGCGGCAGAGACGAGGTCCGCGCATTTTTGGCCAACAAGTGGTCGAACGAAAACGGTTACCGCCTGCGCAAGGAGCTCTTTGCGTTCACGGACGACAAGATTGCCGTGCAGTTTTGGTACGAGTGGCACGACGAGCAGGGCCAGTGGTGGCGCACGTATGGGCTCGAGGACTGGACTTTTGCAGAGAACGGCCTCATGCGGAAGCGACAGATGAGCGGAAATGATGTCAAGATTAGCGAGGAAGAGAGGTGGTTCAAGGACGGCGTGGATGTGAACACGGTTGATATTTCAGAACGCCACTGGTAGTTCGGCGGGCTGTACAACGCGCAGTCACCTATAGTCTTTGATAGCTACTTGTAGCTCCTGCAGTTGAAATCACAAAACAGAAATTCCATTAAAATCATCCAAAAAGAATCTAATTCAACGTTCCCATATGCCTCATGTCTATCCGAGCTCATGCCTCAATACTGTTGACAATCGGAGTCGCCATCGCCGCAAGATGCATATAGCTGGGAGACATTGTGGTCACAAGCGGATCCTCCGTGATCGCCGCCGCAAAAGCAAGCGCAGCTTCAGCCGTCTCCGTCACGGTGATGATGCTAGCCAGCGAAGGTGGACAATTGATGATATCGCTGGCGCACGTGGTGATGACGTACGAAGCGGGAGCTCTCGCCTGCATCACCGGCGCCTCCGTCATGACGGGCAGCTGCTCGGTCGGAGTGCCGCTCATGGTGGGCTCCGGCATATTATCGACAGGCACGCTCTCCGTGGGTTCGAGTCCCGCGGCAGGGTTCTCCTTGAGGATGCACTGCGTCTCGGTCGGTGACGTTAGCAGCGTCGTGGACACGCCGGGCACGACGTTGAACGTCTTGAGGCCGGCGCCGATGCCCGCACTGGCGGTGGCGCCGACGTTAAGGTCAAAGAACTCCTTGGCCTCGAGGAAGCACTCCTCGGTGCTGTTGACTTGCGCCACAAACTCGGCGAGGTTGGCAAACACGCCGGCGCCGACGCCGCCCCCAATCTTCTTGATGCCGGCGGCAGCGGCGAGATCGACGCGGAGACGCAGGTCGGCCTTGAAGGTGGCGGCGCCGCTCTTGACGGTGATGGGAATGGCGCAGAAACCGCTTCCGTCGCTAGCATTTTGTGTTAGTATAAAGCAAGTATCAGTGTTTTACAACTGTTCACTTACAAGAGCTTGTCTTCAATATCGCCGCCAAAAACATCAATCTCGAAAAATGCATCATCGGGAAGCATCATGTGAAAACCGCCTGTGATATCCATCGAGTTGGAAAGCGAAAAGACTAGATCCACGCTGAAGAGCAGGCCCAGCTTGAGACCCGGGATACTGATGCCCAGTGGCGTCTCCGACGTGAACAGGTTCAGCGTAAACGCCATGGTCCCTGTCGTGGCAAGGTCCAGGTACGCCGTGGCCTCGACACCCTTCAAGTCGAACCGCACAATGGGTTTGATGTGGTGCTCGCGCGTGAGGCTCGCGGTGATGGTGCCCCGGGTCGAGCATTCCTTGCAAGTGACCTTGAGGCTGGTGATCTTGGTCGGCTTGCCGACGGTGACGAGGTTGCCGCTGAAGATGGTCTTGTCGATAATTTGGTAGTTGAGGTCAAAGTCCTCCGAGATGCGCTTCTCGAGCGGCATGGACTCGGCCACAGCCATCAGGTCCGCGTGCGTAATGACCGGCGCGGGACCGTCTCGGGGCAGGACGATCGGGCTGTGCTGCGCGGGGGTTGCGGCGACGGCGGCAGCAGACGCCACGAGACCGAGCATAAATGAGGAAAGCATGATGTAAAGAGTGACAGTATTAAAAAGAGTGACAGTATTAAAAAGAGTGACTGAGATTAAAAGAGTGACTGATACAAAAAGACAAACGAATTGCAATAAGAAGATTGGCAATCAACGCGGGGGATACTGGCAACTTATACACATTGGTGATGGGGTCCCAAGCATCTGACAAGGCTTGCGCAACAAATGCAAGAAAAATTCCGTCGATGGAGAAATTCTATGGTCTCACCGAACTGCCGGAGCGCAATGGGTTTCATGATCTGCGGCGTCAGTCGCTTGGCTGTGGTCGATCTGCCGTATAAGTGTGTGGTCCGCAACTGTCAGCCCAGTCCTAGACTGCCAGCACAACCTCCCCTCGTGTCCCGATGGCGCAGCCCTGCATTGTCCCGAACGATTGAAATCGGGTTAGATTGCGGCGCGGAGCGTGGGCTGCCTGGGCGCCTTCGCGACGTTGGTGCGAATTTCATGCGACCCCTGGCTTGTCGCTGGAGAGATGAAACGCTGTTGCTGACTGGCGCACACCATTGTCGTTCGCTGGATTGGGAAGTGGCTTGAACTGGTAATAAAATTGATTTATGCCGCTGGATCCATGTCAATGCGTGGCAAAGACCAGATGGCTGGCCGAGAGGGTCCGGTTAATTCTAGATGGTTATCTGGAGGGTGATGTCCCACGGCCGCGCCGCGTGGCTGCGCAAACGCAGGAGCTCATGGGTAGCGTTTGGGAGAGCGATGGTGACTGCTAATTTTAACCTTCATGCAAGACTAAGCTTATCTAGCTGTAAGAGTCACCTATTGGCTCCTTGTGAGTTGGTCTCGTGGGATTCACATGAGGCTATCATGGGACTAGCAACGGTGAGTCGGAGAACGGCGATGCACGCCTTCGTGTTAGTGGTGGTTGGAGTGCGCCCGTAGCGCCAACAAACATCGTCAAAACCAAAAGAGGCTGCAAATTCAGGCTAATCAAACCATTGAGACTGCTTAATAAACGAGATAGCTCAAGAATATGTATTTCAAGTAGCAAATTGCACGAACCTTGTAATCCCACGTCTGTCATCGGCTCAGCGCCGTTGGGCAAAGTGGGGGAGGGGCAACTCAGCCCACTTCAAATAAACTTTGAGGGTTCAACGACTCCTCTACTTGCATCGACATTAGACGAACCATGCATGTGGCCTAAATACCGAGACTTTCATGAGTTAAGGAACGGAAGCTACTTTTATATACTTGATGGCCGACAACATCGACCGCTTGCGCAGAG
The DNA here is from genome assembly GCA_029218145.1 of Aphanocladium album. Taxonomy (NCBI): domain Eukaryota; kingdom Fungi; phylum Ascomycota; class Sordariomycetes; order Hypocreales; genus Aphanocladium; species Aphanocladium album. The sequence continues at coordinate 8,761 of JARDXD010001592.1, forward strand.
AGATTGCGCAGCGCGAGTCTGAACTGGCGGATCTCAACTCGCAGCTCGCGCTCGCAGAGTCAGAGCAGCGAGCTGAGCAAGAGCGCGCGGGCGACGCACAGTCCGATTGGAAGTGGCCGCTTAAAGAAGATGAATACGAACGATATAGCCGGCAGATGATTGTGCCCAACTTTGGACTGCAGGGTGAGCCTTTGCTGAGCGGCCCCCCGTAGAGCATGATATCCTGTTGCTAATACGAGATGTGCTATAGGCCAGCTAAGGTTACGGAGTGCCAAGGTGCTACTCATCGGCGCAGGCGGTCTGGGATGTCCGGCTGCGGCGTATCTGGCTGGTGCCGGCGTCGGCGTTCTGGGCCTCGTGGATGGCGACACGGTGGAAGTGTCGAATCTGCATCGACAGGTGGCGCACTCGACCGGTCGCGTGGGCATGACCAAAGTCGAAAGCGCCATAACATATCTGAAAGAGTAAGCAGAGTTTTCGTCGCTGGATAGCCTGCAAGAATGCGCTCCTGACACGAGCAGACTCAACCCAAGCATAGCATACAAGGCGCACCAGCTGCACCTGACCCCGCAAAATGCAGCATCCATACTGTCCCAATATGATCTTGTCCTGGACTGCACCGACCATCCGACTTCTCGCTATCTTATCTCTGATGCTTGTGTCCTACTACGCAAGCCTCTCGTCTCGGCATCGGCTTTTCAGACTTCGGGCCAGCTGCTCATCCTCAATAGCCCACCTGGTCGTGGGCCATGTTATCGATGCGTGTTCCCAAAGCCGCCTCCGCCAGAGAGCGTGGTTGGCTGCGGTGAGGGCGGCATCGTTGGACCAGTCGTGGGTACGATGGGTGTGCTGCAGGCGTTGGAAGCTATCAAGCTAATCGCAAGAGGCGGCCTGGAGCCTCTCGATGCAGCTGCGGCCGAGGCAGCCACGCCCAAGCAAATGACGATGCTGATCTTCAGCAGCATGGCTGATACTATGTTCCGCACAGTGCGAATACGAGGGAAGCGAGACGACTGCTTCGCCTGTTCGGGCAAGGAAGATGCCCTGACGCTGGAGCAGATGGAGTCTTCTCTCGACTACGTGCAGTTCTGTGGCGTGCCTCAGCCAGTCAAGCTGCTACACCCGGCGGAACGCATACCAGCTTCTGAATACGCGCGAATAGCGGCAGATCGAGGATCGCCACACCTGCTGATTGATGTTCGTGAGAAGGAGCACTTTGGGCTCTCCAACATTGAAGGCTCCATCAACGTCCCCATCAGCCGGTTTATGCGGCCGCGGCCGGCGGAGGCCGACGACGCTCCCGACTGGCTTCCTGCCGACCTGCCTCACTCGGCACCTATATACGTCGTCTGCCGCGTCGGAAATGATTCACAGCTGGCTGCACAGAAACTCAAAGAGCTCGGACTGGACCAGGATGGCCAGCGCTTCATCGGCGATATTGACGGAGGTTTGAGGGCGTGGCGCAAAGATGTCGACCCTACGTTGCCATTTGCATAGCACAGACATTAACGAAAAAAAAGTTGAGATGACAGATTGCTAAGATAATATTAAAACGTCGTTTAGACAAGAAGAGTTGTACGGTTATGCAGACGTTGATTCAACGCAAATTGTTACATAGGCCCCCCCAGATCGCCTCACGCATGCTCGATGCGTTTTACTCTTATTTCCTATTCCATATAGCCTTCAGATGATCCATTTATACAAAGTTGGCATTCTTCTTGCGGTTGAATACGCGCTGGTCCTTGAGCCAGCGACGGTAGCCAGCGACGCTCGAGATCTTTTCGCCGTAGAAGTCGGGAACTAGAGCACGTTAGCATGTGATTATCTTCAATATAGCAACTGCGTGAACAAACCTGGGTTGCTGGTGCTCGACTGTGTTGGATCACTGCGGTGCTTCTTGACGCGGGTCAAGAACTCGCTCTCCTTCTGCAGCATCTGCGTCTTGTAGCGGCGGTTGAGCATGTAAAAGACCTGGCTGCCCATGATGGGTCCAATGAGCCAGCCGAGACCGCCGGCGCACATTGTAGCAAGACCCAGAGTGATGAAGGGGTCGAGGGGCACCATGCCGAGGAGGCTGTCGGCCGCGCCGCTCGAGAGGGCCACAGCACCGGCGCCGCCACCCAGCGTGCCGCCGAGGATGGAGAAGAGCATCTGGATGCGGCGACGCTTCACGCGCATCTGGAAGAAAGAGTTCCAATCGAGGGCAGCCGAAGAGGCCGCGGCGCTGCCAGACGGGGTGCTGGTGGTGGCAGCAGCGTTGTGCTGGAGGGGTGTGCTGGAGAAGAAGCGAGCGGTGGATGCGATCGAGGCCGCCTGGCGGCTCGCGCGGGCCGTGATGGCAAAAGTCTGGGGAGCAATCATCTTCGTGGGCATCGCGCGGGCGATGGTCGCGGGCTGGGCGGCGATGGTCGCGGGCTGGGCGGCGGCCGCCGCACGGGCGGGCATGGTCGAAAGGGCGGCTCGCGGGCACGATCGCAGCACGGAGGAGGAGGCCTGGCGAGCGCCACGCAGCACCATCGTCTTCATCGGTGCAGACATTTTGCCGTCGTTCGTTGTCGTTGTTCAATACTTCAATCCGATGCAGCAGAGCGAATTGACGATTGCCTCGGCGCAGAGGAAGAGCGGTCAACGGAGAGGATAGATTTGGTGGCGCTGGGAGAGGAGGCGTTAAACTTGTGATGTTGCAAGCTAAAGATTTGGCGGGCGGCTTTGCTGGGGACTATTTTCTGCTGCAGCCAGTCGTCGCTGGTGGATTGGCGTCAGGCACTGGCGGAGCTTCGAGTACAGGGGAGTGTCGCGCGCTGCCCCACGCGCATCAGATCGTTTGCACACGAGACTTTGGAAACTTTGCTTTCGACGGAATCTAAGCTGCGGACCTGTCCGTACCCTTTTCTTCTCCTTTCTACCTCTCTTCCCAACGTCAGAGCAAGCATGAAATCATTCTTCATGACATAACCCTTCATAGCGGCTCCTTGAAGCTATGCCGAGTAGTTTTAGCCTCGCGGAGGGAGACGAGGAACGCAATGATTTCACACCCCTCGTCGCGCCGAGCGCAAGCCGCGACCACGACAAAGAAGATCAAGATCAAGATTCTCCTGCCATCCCGCCCAGCAGATTACAAGCCGGGATCTGGGCCACCGCTGCGCCGAGTGACTCTTGTTCCGCCCTCCGACTCGACCGCCTACATTGATGATCGCATCCTGCTCCCGCCCGCAGGGCATGCGGCCGACGGCCGACCCATGCCGAAGCGAATGAAATACATTGTTGGATGGCGCGACCTGCCCGCGGCGCGGCTGCTCGTGTCGGCGATGGACATCCTTGACTACGTGTCGCCGCACGAGCTGGAGGAATGGGAGTACAAGATGGAGCTCGAGCTCGACGAAGAGCGCGCACGTGTCGAGGCGGAGCGACAGGTCTCGAAGGCGCCGCGCGCGGTGCTATCGAGTGACAACAACCCCGACGCGCCGGTGAAGAGGCGGCCCGGCAGGCCGCCGCTGCACACCAAGATTGAGGCCGCCGCCGTGGTTGCAGTCGACCACGAGGCAAAGAACGGCGAGCAGGGCAGGCTGCGTGGAGGCGCTATGAGCCTCTCCACGCCCAAGAAGCGCAAAATGGACGACTTTCTCGATGGCTACAGTAGTGATGAGAGCCCTTCGGAGCAACTCCAGTTTGACTTTGCGCGCTCTGGGAGCCGGCCCTTTGAGGTTGTCCAGCCGACCAAAGAAGAAGACGAAGTGCCTCCAAGCATGCAAAGTGTACCTAGAGCACATATAGCGCCCATGGCGCCCATGGCACCGATGACACCGGCGACTCCTACGACTCCAATGGTGATCGAAGATGACTATCGATATCTCAGCGTCAAGAGTCAATACTCCAAGAAACACAGACCAGCGACCAAGATTGTTCTGCCCCTCATCTCCTCCACCACCACGCGGCCCAAACCGGAGCGTTCAGAGTCGCCCGGTTTGCCCTTTCCTGCCGCAGCAGCCCAGCCAAAAGGGCCTGTCAGGGCCTCCGCGTATGGCAGCCTCCACGCCCAGCGACCGATCACGGAATACCTATCCGCCGTGCAGAGGAAAAGCAGCACGCCGCAATCTCGACCGACGGCCGCTAGCAGCGTGCCTCTCGAGCCGCAAATAAAGGCGCAATCAGAACAGAAGAAGGCGGCCGCGCCTCTTCCCCAAATGACGAGAAACAAGACATCGTCTCAGCCACCGCCAGCGAAACCGTCAAACGTGGCGGAAAACAAGGCGCAATCGCAGCCGCCAGCGACGATGCCATCGCACGTCGCGCAGAAAAATACATTATCAAAACCTTTGACACCGACCCCAACGCAAGCTGCCAAAAAGAATACGCAGCCTCCTGCCGTTTTTCGATCGCACGTTGCGCAAAAGAAGCAGCCAGCGGCGTCTGCTTCTTCCTGAGCGTCATCCTCCGCAGCCAAGGCAAGGCAAATGCTCTTGCAATTCTCCGATTCTAGCTCTGACAATGACGACAGTAACGACGACGACGACGATGAACCCGCGTGGGTCGTCAGACACCTCGAGGACATGGAGCTCTACGACGTCGAGGGTCAAGGGCTCGTTCGGCTCTTCAAGGTCCGCTGGGAGGGCGACTGGCCGCCAGACCAAAATCCGACGTGGGAGCCCGAGGAGAATATCCCCGACGACCTAGTCAGCGAGTTTTGTCGGACGTTTAAGCCAAAACGGGAGCGCTCGCCCAGGCGACAACGGGCAAAACAGGATCACTGGCAGGGTGAGAATGAATTACCAGCGCTCAAAGCCGCAGCGGTGGGAGGCGAGAACCGAGACGAACAAGCTCGACCTTCTAGTGCCATCAGTGGCATGTTTGTCTACTCGAGCGATGATGCAATGCAGGAGCAGGTCTGGGATGCGACAAATGCGCAAGGTTTACGACTGAACCTTGATGGGGTTTATCCAGCGCGCATGGAATAGCCCGGAGAAGGAAGAGGACTGAGAACCATATTGATAGAGAAACGATTACATGAAGGGGCCCAAGCGCCAACCATAGTAGCTTGTTGTAGCAGCTAGGACAGAGATACCCATACCAAACGATAAATTTAACGGCTACAGCCAAAATGGCATCAAATATATTGCGCCATAGCAAATGCAATCCCTGAAACCTCCTCCGCTTACCAATGTCACTAAAGCAATCACAATTCAATCAGAAAATCTTCCTGAGGCGTGGCCAGAAACTTGTCTACCACAGCCGGTCGAGGTGTCTCCTTGATGTCTTTACATTCAAGCTCGCAATCCCCGTCACACTTAGGAACGATGCCAGCTGCGGTCGCTTGTTCAATGGAAAGCTCCCTTCGGTGTCGGGCAATCTTCCCGTATTCGATCCAGCCCCGGAGGCTGATGCTCTGTCCGTTTTGTGAGAACTGGTCCCAATTTCCTGTCATCACGGGATCCTCTTCGCCATCAAGCAAATATTTTGGCCCTTGCTTCTGTGTTTTCGAACTAGAATTCTGTCAGTCTCATAAACTTCAACATGCTTGGTAAAACCCACCCCAACACCTCCCTCGTAAGCAGAGACCTTCCACGAGGCTCGTCATCCAAACTTGTGCCAGCGCTCGATGCTGTATCGTTGTAGTGGCCATCAGTGGTTGTTTCATCGGAGGATGAAGTATTTCGCTTTTTGGCATGGCCACGAGGATGCAGATTTCGCTGGGTCATCACATAATAGTACGTTGTGGGCCAGTAGTCATTGAACGGCGGACAATCGTATTGCTGGTGTAAGTAGTCTGGAGGCAGGTAGGCGGTGTAGCCGCCGTATCTAACGCGGTCCACGCATATTCCAACCCGTTTTTCGTCAGTCTCACTGTTGAAAAGGAAATCAAAAAGGCCTCTGTTAAAGTTGTTGGCGACACGGTAGGCAAGCTCTACAGTCGCAAACTCCAGGGTCAGAGTCTTAGTTGCACCGTCGTACTCGGCGTCCAGGATGTCTCGCGACACGGCAACTGCGCAAATCATGAACCACACGCAAGGTTCATATACCGGAGTAATAAATATACTGCGCGTGTAGCCTTTGGTGAGAGCAAGGCTTGTGCCTGCGCAGACTGCAAACGAGGGTGTGGGGATTACCCAAATGCCAGCAACGTAGCGCTCGCCCGTGTGGGTGACAATCGTAGTACAAGTTGAGTTCACCGCGGCTCTGCACACATCAGTTGATCTTGAAGTTGCAAATTCAACAAGCATGGTAATGGTGCCATCGCCTGCGCCACGGACCACAGGGGCCACTGGCTCAATTCGAAGCACCTGTCCGAAGGCGGCAGTGGCGCGCGCCACCTGGAGAGCAGTAATCGAGGGTGGTAGGTTGTAAAAGAGGAGTCTTCTGCTATCCATCATATCCGGCTCTGAATCCATGCCGCGGTAGATGAGTGGACTTTGAGCGAGTTTAATATCATCGTGGTAAGCCAATATCAGAAGTTCTTGCTCGTTGACACTGGTCGAAGATACGTCGCTTAGGTTTGTGGGTGCCATGGTATCCCTAGATGAACGTGAATAACTCAATTCAGTGCTAAAGGAAAGAAAATTTGCGCAAAGAGAGGAATGCTAGGCCAGAAAGGCGACAGAAAGTGCGTTGGAAGAGGAAGGTGCCGACGGGCCAATCGACTATGGGAGAAATGGTGAAGAGTGTTGAGAATGATGCTAGAAAATGCAACGCGGGACCGAGATGAATGAACAATTATGGCGAAGGATGCTTATGAATTGGATTTGATTATGAATGCGAAAAAATTGCAAGTGAAGGCACGAGAGTTGGCGATGCAGACCCTGGGTGTTGCTCAAACCTGCGTCGTCAGTGCCGTGACGCGAGTATTAGTATAGCAGTCACAGCAGCCACGGTTAGAGCGAAGCAGAGAATTTCGATGCAATTCACAAGATCGTTCATTGTTATAACTGGAGTTTTGAATAGAAATATTATTGAGTCTTCAACCTTATTCGAATTGCAACTAGCATAAAAAGTCTCCATTACTTGCCCCATCCCGCTTGATTTACAAACACCAGCACGCTCGAATGCGGCAGTATCCCAGCAAAATCATCCCTAAACCTGAACTTTCTTTGCAATTTCTTTGATGCGATTAACTTCGTTGACGCAGCTGTACTTTCGCTTCGCGGCATTTCTCTCGAGCTCCTTCACAATTCTCTGTCGGTCTTTGGCTCCACCGGCGAGAGCTCGTTTAGCCCCATGCAGCGTGTCATAAAAGACTCCCATGTCGCTCTTCAATTTGACAGAAAGAGCTTGTCTTTCTTTCAAAAAACGCTTATGCAGGCGATCGACGCAGCTCGTACCATTTTTTTGATAAACCGAGGCGACGGAGGCAGTCTCCTTCTCCTTACCTTGCAAGTGTAGGTCGATGCGCTGAACTGTTAGAAAAGAAGATCTTCACCACAATAGATGACACCTACTTTGTGTATTTCTTGCAACCTGCTACCAATGTCCTCTTGTCTCTGGGAAACGTCTCTTGACATGAGAATCGATAAACCACCAAAATGCCGGGGCCGTGCCACCGGGATAGCCTCCACGGACTCTTGGATCTCGTTCAATCCAGGCGGAGGTGGAAGAGGGCTCTCGTACTGGTGGGACGGGATAGGAACTTGCATGCTAGAGATGCGTTTGGGGCTAGATACTACGCTCGGAGTAGTCCTTTCTGTCGAATGCCGTGATTCGGTTACCTCATCATTATTTTGATCCCCTTGAGATTGCGCTTCGTTTGGAACTTCGGCAGTTTCATAATGTTGATCGCTTGCATCCCCGTTGTGGAGATTGGTTGGCGGCCGAGCTGACTGTGCTGGGTCACCTTCTACAGAGCCGTTGTTTGCCGCGACAGCAGGTGATGTCTTTTTCGACTGCTCATTCTCACGCCGGCGCAGTTTCTTTGCAGCTGGTTGTCGGGTTTGGCGCCTCTGCCGCTTCTTGGCCTGCCGGGTAGAGACTGGCGGAGTCGCGGGCAGTGTACTTGGGACAATGTAGCTCTGGCTGTCCATTGGTAGTGGCGTTTTGGGACGCTGTCTTTTTCTTGCCTTTTCTGCTGTCTGGGGACTTTCACTCTGGAATGATTCTTCCGCAGGACCTCTATTTTTGGGAGAATTCTCTGCTGTAGCTTTCGGTGCTGGGTTCTTTGCAGGGCTGGGTTTCTTCGACTTCGCTTGAGGTCGAGGCGCAGATCTGGGAGGCTCATCTACCTCCGAATCGTCGCTGCTGCTGGAGCTACTTTCTCCATCTGCGTACGAAATTTCGGCTCTAGGTCGCGTGTTGTACGTCCTTGTCTGCTCTAGTTCTGAATTGTTCCTTGGTGACGCTTTGGCAGGTTTCGACTTTTTGGTCCGTTTGGGTGCTGTGCTGGCCTGCTCATCGGGACCGGCGGCCGATTTTGCTGCATCGTTAGAGCGAGATAGATCGGAGATGTTAGATTCCTCATTGGAAAAATCCCATAGGTTATTCATGAAACCACTATTACATGGCGAGCTTCGCCGAGCCGTCGAACACGTCTCAGAATAATCCAAACGGCGATGGCTCTCAATGCCGCCAAGCACTTCAACATGGGTAGCTTCCAGCTGAGAAGGAATCGGGACAGTTTCTGGGAGCTGTTCATTGCAGGGTTGCGCACTGGAAAATGCATGATTTTCCGCGTCGTTGCCGAATTGCCAGTTAACGGCTGGCGCATTGTGTCGAGCTGAAGAGCTTCGGGACCCTTGGCTAGCTTGCGAGCAATCCATACCTCTCATATTCTCATCGTCGATGTCTTCATCACTGAGAGTGGAATGGAAATGCGTCGGCATGATGACCTACTTCAGGGAAAACATTTGAATTAATAAAAACTAGAGTAACCTGGAGATGCAAGTGTACGCTCTTTTGCAAACGGGCGTTGGGTTAAACGCGGACCTGTCAGGGCGTCTGAAGGCTGGCAGCTGGCAGCTGGCCGCTGGTAGCTACTAACTAAGGTACTCGTGCCATGACGGGCCCGCGCAGTTCTGCTACAAACCAACTCGCATGCATCTTCTACCACTTGGCAGCTTCAAATCAACCAGCGTCGGGCCATCGGCCAGCGATACCTGTCCAAAGATGAAATTGATTGGATTTGTAAGAGTATAACCCTATGTCCGTTATTCCCAGGAGCTTACGCCAATAGTGGTCGAGTCAGCCAAACTCCGGGGTGGCTTGTACGCGGTCGTCAAACCTCAGCGGAGTGATTACATCGATCCACGACACAACTGGTGCCTGGCCGAAATTATTCCAATCACCTTTCGGGCGGTCGGGCTTATGGCTTCTTCAGCACGGTTTTCAGCGCATTTGACTGGAGGCCGACGGCGCGACTCATGTCCGCAAGACCCGCAAGTCCGCTGTCACTAGCGGTTAAGGCTGGGCAGGGCTACATCATCATGCGATGGACCGCAGAATACTTATTACCCAGACGGCCTTCTAGCAAAAAAATCGGGCCTCTTCATTCTCTAAATCTTTCAACGCCGTTCGCCATAACTCGACCGATATACACCATTCCATTGATTACCCACGACCAACAACGATCTCTACAAGTGCCGACTGCCGGGCTCCGCAATGACAAGACAAGAAGAACCATCCCAGGGTCGACGGGGTTCCCTCGCGCCACATACCATATACGAGACCGAGGCTGCCGAACTCACGAATCTCTCAGAAGACTGCAAATTTAAGTGCGGCGAGACCACAGCCGAACGACTATGGAGTGCGAAAGACGACTGCACGGCGCATGGCGACGACCCGTCGGCCGCAGACACTGTGCTCTACTTGGCGTATGGGTCCAACATGTGCGCGCAGACGTTCCTGGGCATGCGCAAGATCAAGCCGCTGTCTCAGATGAACGTCTACGTCCCCAGCCTGCGTTTGACGTTTAGTCTGCCCGGCGTCGCATACATGGAGCCCTGCTTCGCCAATGTCGATTATCGCGACACCGAAAAACCCGACGGTCATCCAGACAAGAACTGGGACGGCTGCCTTGTGGGCGTCGTGTACGAGGTGACCAAGTCAGACTGGCGCAACATCATGCGCACCGAGGGCGGCGGCGCCAGCTACAAGGAGATTGTGGTACCATGCATCCCGCTGTCGAGCGACGCGGGCGCAATGCTCCCCGAGACGTTCATGGCCAGAACACTGCACGCGCCGCGCACTCCCGATGACAAGCGACCTGGCAAGTGTGGCCTGTGGGATCGCCTCACCACCGGTCCGTATCGCCCAAGCGACGACTATGCCCAGCCCAGCCTGCGCTACATCAAGCTGCTGCGTACCGGCGCCAAAGAGCACAACCTGCCCCAGGTGTATAAGGACTACCTCGACTCGATACAACCTTATGAGCCCACGCGTTTGGGCCAAAAAATTGGAAAGTTTGTCTTTATTCTCGCATTCGGTCCCATGTTTCTTCTGATGTTGCGCATATCTGCCTTCTTCGCCGATGAGTCGGGCAAAACGCCAAAGCTCATGTCGACGATCATGACGACAATGTCCAACATAATGTGGATCGGTTATGATAATATTCTGAAGCCGATTTTTGGTAATGGCGAACGAACGGAAAAGATAGATGATGCGAAAAGCGAGCTGGCCAATGGAACCAGCGAAAAGGCGTCGTTGCTGAACGGCCACTCATAAGCCCGCTCTTGCTACCTAGCTGAGCGTTGCATTGTACTTATAGACACGGGAATCTCCCACCTGTATAGACTCTTCATCTGTCAAATAAAAGCTTAATTACTTCCAATACATAAGTGACAGCCGAGATCATCGACTTTTCTAATCCAGCTTGTTTCACGTGCGCTCTTCGGGTAATTAGTTGCTGGACGTTTCAATCGCATGAAGCAATAATTTAGTTGAAGCGCTCTGAAATGGGATATAAAAACCACAAACAGGTTTAAACCGAGCCGCTACCGAGAAAAGCATACTAAAAACACTCGCAACACAAAGATGCGCATGAAAGAAAAAAACTCAAGCTCAAGCTATGAGCCACATCGCCATCAAACCAAACACTGTAACAGCTGCCATGCCGGCACCCTGCCCGATAGTAGGGGCGTCACCAAACTTGGCCCATGATACGCAGCCTCTGTGGCCTTTGTTTTACTCCTCCGCGGTGTTGATCGCGAAGCTCATAATCGGCCCCGGGGTCGACCTGCACCGACCGTCGAGGTTCGTCTGGCAGCTCGTCTCAGACCAGGGAAAGGCCTTGGCGTCGCGGCCCGGCGTCATCTGCTCGCAGCCGGCCAGCCCGTAGGTTTACAACACCTAGGGTCGATCCTTGCCCGGCTTGCGCCCGTTGAACCGGTCGTTCCGCATGTATCAGACGCGGCCGTAGTTGGCCTGCGCGTCGTACAGCTGCTGGTTTTGAGCTGCCAAGAAACGCCGTTTGGCTCGAGAAGGTGGCCCTGAAAATCGCACCTGTTGCTGTTGTTGTTCTGGAAGCCACTTGTGCTGTTGCGCTGCAAGATGTCGCTCACGTTGAAGCACGTGAAGCTGACGGGAGGCTCAATTGTTGTCAAGATTACTGCGTTGCTGGTGTCTTTGGCGTTGCATAAATCGCCCTGGTTGTTGGGAACAGGACGACGACAAGGTGGCTTCGGCTGTTATGTTAAAAAAGGAAAAGTCAGATAATTTTGTCAAGGTTGCATTCTTCTCGAACGCGTTTATATCTTACTCGACGTCGGATGCAGCGAATGCCTGCGCTAACGAAGCAGCGGTCAACACCAGAGCGAAGGTTGTTAGCCTCATGAGGACCGTAGCTCTATGCAGCTTTGTCAAATCGCAGTCAATGGCATTGCAGCATCCGGTCAAATACTGCAGGATGTTGTATGGTGCTGGAAGCCGGGCTCCATATGTTGGCTCAAAGCGCTTCGCGACGAAGGTGTGGTAGAAGTCATGGTCCTCAGCATTACGCATCTGGTTTCCAGATACGGGACGGCGCCACAAACGTCATTGATACCTTGCTTCCGAGAGATCGCAATAGCTGTTACAGAGACACTGGCCGCTGTTATTTCCGCTTGGCTAGTCAATGGGCAGATGGAGACGCCACGAACGTCACCACACAAACAGCGCCTCTCCAAATAATCGCGATTCGGACCGGCAACAACTCGCAAGCAGACATCATTCAGCAACCGCGCTGGAGACAAATAGTGCCCATCTTATTCTAATCAAACCAGTGGTGCAGCAATTAGCGCTTTTACAGCAGTGTCAACATGATGCGATTGTTCGAATTAGGTCAAATGGTGGGCTCGCAGCGACACCAAAAAGTCAGCCTGTTCCAACCAGATCTATCCGCATGCGCAGACGCATATACGCTAGCTACCTGGGTATAAGTGCCTCAGTCTTATTTCACGATTACAGGCGAGCGATGTGGCATTTAATAGGGCAAAATATTAATTAGTTATTGTTCGCCTGTAAGACGTGTCTATTGACTATTGACTGAGACAGTACCAGTACAGAATGGAGCAATCTAGTACAGCTCACCAGCTCCTACCTTGTAATGCGACTACAATTTACCTAAAGGTGGACAAGAAATTTAGTCTTTGTTATCTGGCAGCAGAGACAAGCATAAATTACCCCTGCAAGACTGAGCAGGCGCCATTGCCAGATACAGTGCGTGAGCAGATGTTAAATTGGAAAGGCGCGGGCCACTTTTCAGTGACAGAATACCGCCGCTTTTCACAAACTAAGCGTGCATCTTTTTCTTCAATCGCCCTGAAACGCGAGGCATCAAGTCAAGTGGACCTCCGTTTACTCGTAATTCAACTATCTCCCAATCAGCCGCAGTGAGGAGTGTTTTTCTAATAGGCTGATTCAATCGACAAGATCCGACCACTGGTGTCCAAAGTATATTCCACAAGCCTAGATATTCCAGCATATATTAGCGGGTCATCGCACTCGGCGGGTATCGTGGGATGCAGGGAAGAACACCCCATATAATAAAGTCGAGCAGACGGCGAGAGTGCCTACCTTGAGCAGCCCTGGTGATCCAATCTATCTCGTTCTGCTGGTGCTCCCAGAAAATCAGCTCCCCACCCGGTTTCAACAGGTGGTGAAGGTCTTGAACAACACGCTCCAGATCCGTGACGGAGCATAGCACTTGGATGCTAAGGATGCAATCCACGGTACCTGGCTGAATGTCAAGTTTAGCGAGCTCCCCTTCAGCATCTTCGATGCGAGCTAAAATAGGCGTATAGAGCTTTTCAAGATGCAGCTGTCGAATCTTTTCTGTGAGAGGTGTCGCAAAAGCAGGGTTTGACTCAATTCCGTAGACGTGTGTAAGCTGGGTTGTGTTCAGACGATCCAGCTGGTTACCAGAGCCAGCGCCAAGGTCGAGCACCACGCCGTATGCACTTCCAACCAGTGCTGGTACGCCAGATTCCCTCTCGTGGTCTAGGAAATTGTGGCCTGATCAAGATGTTACATGTATGGCCGGCGGTACGATCAGGCACGGAGAAAAGGCAGCCTACTTGTTGCGAGCCACCACTTGGCAAATGTCTCATCGCCAACCGAGCCAGGAGAGACTAGCATAGAAAAGTTTCCGGATCGTAGATTGGACCATAGGCACGAAATGTAGACTGGCTTAAAATTAGCTTGCTAGCTTCCATAATCAGGGACCTCAATTGGCTTGCACTAACGTTTGGCTGGCTCACGCCACGCATACCTAAGGCTCAGATATGTACTCACACGGGTGGTAATTTTGGCAAAAGGCCCTTCCTTTGCCAGCTCTGCAGCCATGGTACGTAACAGGATTGGTAGAATGGATCGCTGAGTCCGCCCTGCTTTCTTACGCTTGCGAGAGCCCCCTCACTCTTAAACAAAACGAGGCTGCGGCGCTATACCTCTTTCGGGGCAAAAGAGCAAACAATTAAAGACAAAGGTTCTTCTGTACAGAGCCCGATCACATTACGGGATGAGGGGCCGGGATTAGTTCTGAGCCAATAGCGGGCACGGGGATAATGAGGCAGCATGTGAGCACGTTCGCAGCCTGATTGCTAAAGCCTCGTCTGGGCTGGATGGAAGAGCACCTGGTCGTCTCCAACATCAGCCAGCACTCGGCCGAAGAGCTCTGCTCGTCCGCGACGTCCTGGGGCCCCGGCTTTGTCGGCCCGGACGGCCCTTTTCTACAACATGGGAACCAAGACGCCGTCGCCTCTCTGCTCGTCCCATAGCGTAGAGGGCTACGTCGAGATCGATGCGGAGCAAACGTACATTACCAAGCGTAAGTACACTGCCAAGCGCGAGTTCCACGCACCTCACAAGGCCTACAATACTGTTTTGCAGTGGTAGTGGTGACAGGAGGAGATAGTGCTGTCTATTTGGTGGGCGTGCTTGAGGGAGGCTAGTTGGCGAGGCCCCATCCTCGCAATGACGGGCGGCGAGTCGAAACTGTCGCTAGAGACTTTCACAATGAAATTGTTTTTCGTCTGACTTCAACTAAGTTGCCTTTTGAACAGTCGGTACAAATAAAACTTTGTTCTTTATCCTTGCAATGCACGTGAAAGCTGCAGGGTTGCGACCTTCCCCCCCAGACCGATTCGCTTGCCAGCGTAGCTCCAGCAGGGTTGCGATCACAGGCGGGCGCATGTATAATCGCAATGTCGCAATCTTTCCTCTACTAGCACACTTGGCTTTTACCAGTTATGGAGCGGATTGGCCTTGACAAAATCTCCGTCCCATGCACGGCGTTTCAGTATTTCGATCGCATGGCGTTCCCGTGGCGGGGCCAGGATCGGGTGCTACCGCAAAACCGTTGACATGTGAATAGGGCCTTTGTCGCGTCTGCACTACACCACCGTTTTAGGAACAACCAACTACACTCATGAGTGAAGACACATTTCCCAGAGACATGCATGTAATAAGCTCTGATAATACTTACTCTGTTTTATCTTCTTTTACGCTCGGTCATGACTTCAACATGAACTACCTTGACGGCAGCATTCATGCCAACGTTCTACTCGTGTCGTTCATCCGCTCCAGGCCCCATCCGTAAAAGATCATGTACAAGAGGCTCGAGCCGCTGCAAGGAATCACGAGGCCTCGATTTCCATGTACGGCCGAGTTTAACCAGCGCCCGGCGATTGTGCTGACGCACATTGACGGACCTTTGCCTTTGCCCACAGAAGAGTTTGAGAGGCAAGCCAACGCCATCCTTTGGGCTTTGACCTGATTTGGCTTCAGGTACGAGGACACAAAGCTGGACAACTTTCTCGTCCGAGCGGCGAGTGTCGTAGTGTCTGACTTGGAGAGCGCGGGGGAAGTGGGCACGGACAAGTATGAGCTTGTGGTCAGTTCACATCGTGAGCGCATCATAATATTATACAGAATCTACTTGAAGAACCTGTCTGATCCTGATGCATGGAACTGGGACTGTAGTAGAAGAAATAGCCAACAGTTTTGTTACGGCTCTTCGGTAGTGTTGCTATTCGCGCGGCTTGCTCAACTTGGTACTATACCTACATATACCACCCACGCACGCCTGTTCATTTCGGTTTGGTATCTGGGGGTAAATATGAAAGTTCTGGAGATTTGGGCACCGTCGAGAGGTTTTCCATCGAAAATGTCTAGTCCCGGTCCAGTATCTCCTACACACTGGTACGTACCTGGGTGCCTGGGTTTGGGTGGGTGGCATCCACAGGGGATCCGTGGCTAAAAGAGGAGCATAACCCACTAAAAGAGTGCTATACTTGGCCAGCGACCACTGAAGCGACACATGTGACGACCTCGCATCTCGGCACGGTGTTGCGCCATCCTTCGGACTCGCCGTTGACAGCCCAACAGGGCGATGCGTTGGGAGAGCGGAAATCTCTGTTGAGTGAGATGCAGGTGGGCTGCCGCGGCTGAGATTGCGTTTACGGTCGGCGATGCGGAAGCATGTGTCGAATCGGATGCTTACTTAGATAGAGAGAGGGATATAGGCTATTACTACGGGCTTTGGTTACTGCAACTCAAAGCCCCGGCAGTCGTAAGGCCCAGAGACATCGAACCACGGAAGCCTCTCAAGTCTCGAACAATATTGAAACTTATTCGCGAGCCTATGTACAGATCATCTCAAAGACGCACTGACAAGGGGATCATCCGTGGAAGCGATGAACAAGGACAAGGGCCTTTGAGTGGATTGCAGCAAGCTGTGGTGGGGTCGCATCCGCTGAAGCTGCAGCCATTTAGAGGGCCGCCCACTGTAACTGGGTCACCGCGATAGGCTTTTTTTTTTTTTTTTTTTTTTTTTTTAAAATCAGCGGCTTTTAGGGG
>JARDXD010001422.1:0-24881 GCA_029218145.1 Aphanocladium album
GGATTAAAGAACTACTATATATTAAATTCTTCTACTTAATTCCTTAGCTCCTTATCTTAGTCTATCTAGTCTATTTTTACCTTTAAGAGGCTATTTAATTTAATAGCCCCTAACTCTATAATAGCCTTAAAGGTAACTACTAGTTAAACTAACTGTCTATAACTTTAATTCGGCCTATAAAAACATATAGGGAAGTTAACTAGTACTTTCTATTACTTCAGAAAGAGCTAATTCTTACAAACCGGGCTTATAACTATCACGTAGGGCAGTTTCTAGTTATAGAGGTAATTGGTTGATTGGTTGAAACTAGTACTGTGGGCGCTCGTACGCCTAGAGACACCCTAAGGGGGTAGCTCCCTTAATTTACGGATAAATGCATAGAAAATAACACCTTTTGTGGGATGGTGCCCCTAGCGCAGTCACAGCCTGTACCTGTGCGTGACAGCACCATGTCCTCCCTGTCTCTCTGCCCATCAATCAACAACCCCGCAGTCTCAAAACGGGCTTGGGCTGGCATTGGCTTCTGCGCCAGCGTCGTGGCTGCCACCCTCCACACCATCCCAAACCGATAATCCACGACAGGTGACTGGCTGCCCGCCTGTCAACCACCAAAGGTACTGGCCTGGCCACCCGCTAGTTTCTCGGGCGTTTTCGTTGCTCTTTGTCATGTATCGCGCATGTACTCGCTACTGACTCTCTTTCTGATGAAATGAGGGGTTGCGAATGCCCACGGCGCGGCGGTTCGGCATCAGCCTCCCCAGGACTTCTCCAAATGCGTATTCAACGGCTGGTCCAGCTGGCACGCGCCTGCTTTCTCCTCACCTCCAACCCCTCCTCTCTGCTCGCCCCGTGAAACCCTGAATTCTAGATTTAACAACACCATTTCTCTCCTGTTATATCCTGACTAGACTTCGTTCTTTTTTTTGCCTGCGCTGCGAGCTCTTGTCGAATTCTTGACTTGTCTTGCATTGAGCTTCCCCGCAACGTCAACGCTTAGAGTTTCGCACTTAGACGGCCGATCGCACTGCTTGCTTGCTTCCAGTAGTGGCGCGTTTTTCCAAACGAGACGAAATAAATTTAGCCTGGTCGGCAGAAGAACCCTGCCTGGCCCAAGTTGAAGAGAAATATTTTCAATTTCCCTCATACGACTTACAAGTATGTTTAACGTATTTGATTCTGCCGCGCCCCACTGCATCGGATGTGATCCCTTGCTGTCGCCGTTGTAACCCGTCGGTTTGACGAGTGGGCTCACTGTTCAAGCGACATGACAGAAAGCTGAGACTTGCTCTATTATTCATAGGCATTTAAGGCAACGATTCGATTCGTCCAATCCTTTATCGGTAATTCTGTGAGGTAAGCCTTATCTTATAACTTGCGACCCGCCGCTATTCCCTGCTCCGATTGCTGCCGGCGAGCGGATCCCATCACGAATCCACATTACACATGAGTTGTAAATGAGAGCCGCATCAACGGCTTGCGCCCTGTGGCCTCGAGGCTCCGTCATCGCAGACTTGGCGGCTGTGTAACCGTTTCGACGGCCAAATGCGGCTTGTTGAGAAGTCTCTGTTGAGAGGTCTCAAGACAATGCCGTGATGTTGAGAACCACAGGCGGCCCGGTCGTAGCCGGCTTGTTTCGCATATTCTTTGTTCATATACCACATCGACCCTCACTTCGCTATTCATTTCGGACCTCTCTTTTCTATGAGGCTAACGGCTTTTAATGATGCAGACCTCGACTCAAGAACAACTTTCTATTCCCTCCCAGTCGCAGCCAAACCCAATCGCCATCATGACTAGCGGACCTTTGAAACAAGCGGCCGAGTCCGCCCGAGCCAGAACCTCCGAGATTATGAAGAGTGATACTGTGGCTCGAATTTCAAACTTCATCCATACCCCTTACATGGTGGCTGCCCTTCCGTTCATCAATGGTGGCTTGAGCGGCATGGTGGCCACCACGGTCGTCCAGCCCGTCGACATGGTCAAGGTCCGCATCCAGCTTGCTGGCGAAGGTACGGCGGCTGGCCCAAAGCCGAGCCCAATTGCTGTCGCCCGTCAAATCGTAGCCAGTGGCAAATTTAGTGACCTCTACACTGGTCTCTCAGCTGGGCTTTTGCGCCAAGCTGTATATACTACAGCCCGCTTGGGTTTCTTCGACACTTTCATGGGCAGACTCGGCTCACGAGCCAAAGCAGAAGGGCGAACCGTTGGGTTCAAAGAGCGCGCCACTGCTGGTCTCACTGCCGGTGGTCTCGCCGCCATGATTGGCAATCCTGCAGATCTTGCGCTCATTCGCATGCAGAGTGACGGTCTGAAGCCCCTTGCCGAGCGTAAGAACTACAAGTCTGTCATTGACGCTCTGTCTTCTATCGCCAAGAGTGAGGGCGTAGGCGCACTTTGGGCTGGTGCAGCTCCGACAGTGGCCCGAGCTATGGCCCTCAACTTTGGTCAGCTGGCGTTCTTCAGTGAGGCCAAGGCGCAGCTTAAACAGAACACTGACCTGTCTCCTCGAATTCAAACCCTCGCAGCGAGTGCCACAGCTGGATTCTTTGCATCGTTCTTCAGTCTGCCTTTTGACTTTGTGAAGACGCGGCTGCAGAAACAGCAAAAGGGCCCAGATGGCAAAGTCCCATACAAGGGAATGGCGGACTGCTTCACCAAGGTCGCGAAGCAGGAGGGTGTTTTGCGTTTCTACCGTGGTTTCGGCACATACTACGTCCGAATTGCTCCTCATGCGTAAGTTTACTTACACCAAGCTGACCAGGAGGTATTCGCTAATTAATTATCTAGCATGGTGACCTTGATTGTTGCCGACTACCTTGGTTGGCTTACAAAGTGATATATATCTTGATGATAACTTTGATTCCGTTCCGTTCTGCGTCTTGTTTCTTATGTCTTATTCTCTTTTGTTGGTGTTGAGGGCTTTCTTTTATTCCGAGCGGCGTTTGCAGCATGTTCCTATGCGTCGCCAGCGCCATGTTATGCTAGTCAATTCTGTGATTGAACTAGACAGCTTTGACCACAAACTTATATACCTTTCAATTTTCTTGATTTTTTTTCTACGTAGAAGCAATGCCTGTGTGATGTTGATGTTGAAGCGTGAAGCATCTCCACGTGATTCCGCGACAAAGTTCACGCTCGGTGTATGACGCACTAGCCAAATCAACCGCGGGTGCAAGAGCTACAGCTAAGAAAGCTGCCTTTTACCCGCACCAATCCACAACGTGAAAAGAAAAAATTGTCTGCACCCTGCAGCTCTTCGACCCCTTTCGAATATGTAGAAATGGTCGGAAGAAAGCGGCGATCAAATGCAGCTACCGGCCGAAGAGGTAATAATGCCGGCGCTGCCACGGGGGGCCCGAGCATCTATCGCGAGATGCTCGCTGAGGCTGGCATTGAGGGGTCCTCATATCGCGACACGACCAGCGGCGAGCCTCCGATAAAACGCAGACGCCCTGGTAGACAGAGAGCCATCCAAGAGCAGCAACCAGAAATCCAACCAATTGCGGCCGTCCAAAAAGCGTCAGACGACGAAGGCGAAGAAGAAGATGAAGATGTCGAGTTTCTCGACGTACCCTTGCCACCGGTGCAAGTGCAAACTATCGAGCTCGATTCCGATGACGACAGCGATGAAGACGAAGACGACATGATATTCGAAGATGTTGAATTTTCTGCAGCCTTGGATAAAAGTAAGGATGCAGCGTCGTCTTCCGAACCGAAGACGCAAGAGTTAGAACTCAACCTGACCGCCCACAAGGCTGCGAACGCCTCGTCGAAACGGACTGCCGACCGTCGCAAGCCCATAACGAAGGAAGAGCGCGATCGGCGACTCAATGTGCACAAGATGCATCTGCTGTGTCTGCTCTCCCACGTCGCGCGACGCAACCACTGGTGCAACGACGAGCAGGTGCAGGACGCGCTGCGGCCGCACCTCACCGCCAAGACGGCCGACTACCTAACACCGGGCGCGCATCTACCACAATTTGGTCAAGCAGAAAGCCTCAAGACGGGCCTCAAGCAGGCCGCAGAGGTGTGGCGCTCCAAGTTTGAGGTGACGGAGCGGGGACTGCGGCGAGCGCGCTGGGCAGAAGATGCGGCGCAGCTCGAGCAGTACCAGCTGCCTGACCATCTGGAGACGTGCACCGATCGACATGATTTTCGGCATGCGGCCAAGACGCTCCAAGGGTCGCGCGACGTCGGCGCGCAGCTGTACTGCGCCCTGCTGCGGAGCGTGGGCGTCAAGGCCAGGCTCGTGTGCTCGCTGCAGCCGCTGGCGTTTGGCAATGGGGCGCCGACGCTACCCAAGGTGACAGCGGCAAAGACACCGACCAAGACGCGGCGCGCAGAAGAGGCGCGCTCGCAGATTGCGCAGTACAGGGAGATGGCGGACGCGGTGGCCAAGACCAGCCCTACAGGGTCCACGGCCCGGCGGCGGCTCGGGCACCCGAGTGCTGCTAGTCATAACTTTGAACCGAAGCCTGCGCCGTCGCCGAAGAAGCCGCAAAAAGACTTTGCGACACCAGTGCGGCTGCGAGAGTCTGCTTACCCTGTGTACTGGGTGGAGGTGCTGGACACTGGTCACCAAAAGTGGCAGCCAGCTGATCCCGTGGTGACAGACACATTCTGGAAACCAAAATCAATGGAACCGCCTATTACGGATAAAGAAAACTGTATGAGCTACGTTGTGGCCTTTGACGAAGATGGAACGGCACGAGACGTCACGGTTCGATATGCAAAGGCGTATGCGGCCAAAACCAGACGGATACGGGTGGACGGAACAGATGACAAGGGCTGGTGGCGAACAGCGATGCGTCCTTTCAAGCGACGGCGCCGGAAAGATCTGGACCAGATTGAAGATTCTGAGCTGGCGGGCATGGAGTCTAGAGAACCCATGCCTCGCAACGTTCAAGACTTCAAAGACCATCCTGTCTACGCGCTGCTGCGGCACTTGCGACGGCAGGAAGTACTCATCCCAACAGCGATGCCGTCTGGCACGGTAAGCTCCGGCAACAAAGGGCCTCTAGAGAAGATTTATCGGCGGCGTGATGTGCGCATTGCCCGCACCGCCGACAAGTGGTTTCGCATGGGGCGTGAAGTACGACCCAACGAGATTCCGGCCAAGTGGCTGCCCAAGATCAAGCGAACCAAGCCGCGCAATGACAGGTTTGACGATGACAGACGCACAGAAGAAGATGCGCAGGATGCAGCCGGCGTACCCATCTACACACAAGACCAGACGGAACTCTACGAGCCAGCCCCGGTGCGCAACGGCAAGGTGCCCAAGAATAAGTTTGGCAACGTCGAAGTCTACGTGCCCAGCATGATTCCGCGAGGCGGTGTCCACATCGCCAACGACCTGGCGGCGCACGCGGCGAGACTGGTGGGCGTGGACTACGCGCCTGCGCTGACCGGCTTCGAGTTCAAAGGCCGACAGGGCACGGCGGTGCTCAAGGGCATCGTCGTCGCGGAGGAGTACGGCCCGGCTATTAAAGCCGTGCTCGCAGGACTGGAGAATGTGGAGCAGGAGATGGAGGAGGAGCGCAAGGCGCTGGCGGCGCTCCGATTTTGGCGACGGCTGCTAATGGGCCTGCGGATCCGGGAGCGGATATGGAGCGGTGTCGACGCGGGCGAGCGACAGGCAGCCGAGGCGGAGGCTGACCAGATACTGGAGGAGGCAGATGCCGTCGAGGATGACGAGGATGCGGGCGAGAGCGACATCACGGAGGAGTTTGACATGGTGGTGGATGGGGATGATGCTGAAGAATACGGTGGTGGGTTTCTTGTAGATTAGGTGTACATGATGTTGATGATGTGTGAGAAGGCGTTCCCGTGTACTATCCTGGGTATATTGATTGAATGAGTGAACATCAGGCAGTGATTTTGCATTCAGCCCTGCATCCACGTGTCTTGATACACCGGCAACATTTGACTTGCACGGCTGCTTCATTGGCCGACAAGAAAATCATATGTAGGGCCTTTGATAGAACGCTAGTGATGGTTAGCAGCTTCTCAGCCCCTCTGCCAATAATTAAGCACTGGATCTCGGAAACTGGGTTGCAATATCAAGGAGGTGTGGTTGGGCCTCGTAAGCTAATTGGAAGCCAGCAAGGAGCCGGGAACTGGGAGCTGGAGCCATCGGGCGCTCGGGCGCTCGGGGAGTTGACAGGCCCGAACCTTTGATGAGCCGGCGGCCCACTGGGTGCCTGTACTAATAACTGAACTTGACTCGCAACTTGGCGTTTTGCGAGGGTGGCTCGCAGATTTTAAACCCGGAGCCATGTAGATACGGCATACGGCTTTTGTCTTTGTTCCCCGTACCGTGTCTACATGTAACAAAATGGAAACAGCTTGCTGATCGATTCCAGATAGTCTAAAATATGGGGAGATGCGCGTCTCTGTAATAGGGCAAGGTGTTTTCTCTGAGACAAAACAGTCGTCAACATGTCTTGCATCCAGGCTAGACATGGACAATGAGATGAGGGCCTGCCTGGCCGTGAGCTATTAGAGGTGCAAAGAGCATCATCAGGCTTAGAAACGGTAGAAAGACGGTTGGGGAAATGTAAGATGATTCATTACCCGGCCAAGAAGACACCATTGAGGCTGTGTCGAGCTCGGATTGAACAATAGCCACCATGCCCAGACAAGCCCAGACAAGCTTAGACAAGCCCCGCCAAGCAATTGATTCCAATAACACCCCTTTCAAGCCTCCCAAGGCTACTGACGGCGGGTCTTGAGAAAATCTCCAGGCGGCTCCAACCCACCAAAACGCGTACGCTAATTGTCTGAATCGAGCTTCGTTGGCCCTGCAAAGCCTCTCGGCCGTTGCGTCATCACCGTCAGCGCCAACCCGACCAGGGCGCCGCGGCGCTGTTAGCTAGCGGGCTGAGACCTCGCATGGCATGCGGACTACGCTACTTGCGCTCGGCCTTGAACCATTTTGCCGTGCGCAATCTGCCTTTTTCCCTTTTCTTGTTATCTGGGGCGCGCATCCTGCAATCGCCATTTTCTTTTCTTCTCTCGTTTTTAAGGTTTGATCGCGCAGCTTTTCATCAGTGCGTGGGATCTCTCAACAACGTTGAACAAGCCCTGCGCCCTCCACAGGCAGCTCTCCCCTGCGCGGCGCTCTGTACCTAATAACCCAGCGGCGGACTTTTACGATCCGCACGCTCTAGACACAAGCACGCATCGTACATACGTATCGCCTCTTCTTTTGCCTCTGTTTCAACTCAGTCATTCGTTCTCGCATCGCCTGTTGCTCATAATTCGTCGTTTACGATAAATAGCCCGGCTTGTTCATTCTTGCACGTCATCTGTGGCACAGGGCAGTCACATCAGAGACACGTTACTCGACGCCGCATCCATGTCACCTTGCTCGCGCTGATACGACTCCAAATCCGCAGCGCCTTCAATCGACAAGCGCCCCAGCCCGCGCGCCGTCTAGGTCGCACAGCGATTTGCCTCGACGACCATCTCCATCGCCTCTGCGCTTTCTTTCATACCCGGCACAGCGCCGTAACCGTGACGCCTCCATTGGCGTCCGCCCCAAGTCTGGCGCCATGGCGCTCATCCGACAGACATGGACGCTGATGCGCAAAAACTTTCGCAGCCTGCTCCTCAGGCACTTTATCGTCATCTTCGTCATGGCCTTTCTCGTCCCGCTCATCCTCTCCGTCTTCTTCAGCTTTGCGCGCAACCTCTTTGTCCCGCCCGCCAAGTTTGGCATCGGCGACGTGCGGGCCCTCATGCCCATCAAGGACGCCCTGCAGCAGGGCAGCGGCGCCGGCCGCACCAAGCTCGTCCTGGTCGACAATGGTCACACCGGCGGTGACATTGACAAGGTGCTGGACGACGTGGCCAAGACGGTGCAGGACGCCAACGCCGGCGTGAGCATCGCGCGTGTAAGCAACGAGAGGGATCTCGTCGCCGAGTGTCGCAGCACGCTCCGTGGTGTGACGACCTGCTTCAACGCCATTGTGTTTCGCTCCTCGCCCAATGAAGGCACTGGTGGAATTTGGAACTACACAATTCGCACAGATGCCGCCTTTTATCAGGAACCGTTCAGAATCCGCGTCGACAGAGGCGACAATGTTGAGCAAATCTATCTGATTCCCACCCAGCACATGGTGGACAAGGCCATTGCCAAGATTTCGGACCCTGGCCAGAAGGACCCCCTCGCTGATATCCAAGAAAAGACCTTTACCAGTCTCACAAGCGACGAACGACTTGCGCAGACGCGCCGACTATACCACAGGTCCATCATCAACTTCATGGGTGTCGCCTTCATCGCCACCATTCTCTGGATCTCATATCATTTGACAGGTTTTGTCGCGACCGAAAGAGAAACAGGCATGTCGCAGCTCATCGACGCCATGATGCCGGTCCGAAAGCCCTGGATGGCCATGTTCGCTAGACTGGTTGCCCACCACTGGTCATTTTCGATTCTGTACGCTCCTGCATGGATCATCGGCTCTCTCGTCATCAAGTTCGGCGTCTACAGCCACACAAACGTCGCCATTGTTCTCATTCTCCACATCATTGCTGGTCTCGCGTTCGCATCCATGTCCATCATGATTGCCTGCTTCTTTAAAAAGGCACAGCTCAGTGGTATCACGGCAACTCTGGCCATGCTTCTTCTTGGAATCCTGGCCCAGGCGCTCACCAAGCCCGGGACCGGCACTGTTGCGTTCCTCTCGGTTCTCTTTGCCCCCTGTGCATACGTGTATGCCATCATCCACATGTCTTGGTTCGAGAGATACAGCAACGCAGCCAGCCTCACCTCGAGCCAATCTGAGGCTTCTTTCCACCTCCCCGGTATATTCTTCTGGATTATGCTCATCATCCATATTCTGGTCTACCCTCTCATTGGAGCTGCTTTCGAATACACCTTTTACGGTACATCGACCAAGGGCCGCATTGTGACGCGCAACACCGCTGCCATGGAGGACGACGCCGTGCAGCTGCGCGACTTTAGCAAAATCTACCAGCCCAATATCTTTTCTCGTCTCTTCTCGTTCGCTTCCAAGAAGCCTGCGCAGCCTGTGGTCGCCGTCGATAAGCTGAGTCTCAACGCTGGCCGTGGCCAGATTGTGTGTCTTCTTGGAGCAAATGGTAGCGGCAAGAGTACTACTTTGGATGCCATTGCCGGTCTTCACAGACTCACCAGCGGCTCCATCTCCATTGATGGCACAGGAGGTTTAGGTATTGCGCCGCAAAAGAATGTCCTGTGGGACGACCTCAATGTTACCGAACACATTCGAATCTTCAACCGACTCAAGTCACCGAAGAATCCTGCTTCCAAGGAAGAGATTGATGAGCTGATCAAAGCAATCGATCTTTGGCCAAAGCGCAAGGCCCTGTCCAAAACACTCTCTGGCGGCCAGAAGCGCAAACTGCAGCTCGGAATGATGTTGACGGGTGGCAGTGCCGTCTGCTGTGTTGATGAAGTAAGCAGTGGCATTGATCCTTTGTCTCGTAGAAAGCTTTGGGACATTCTTCTCGCCGAACGCGGAAAGCGAACCATGATTCTCACTACTCATTTCCTTGACGAAGCCGACTTGCTCGCCGACCACATTGCAATTCTTTCCAAGGGAACTCTGCGCGCCCAGGGCTCCTCTGTTGAGCTCAAGGACAAATTCGGCGGTGGATACCGCGTCAACGTGCACAAGACTGCTACCACCAAACCCCTTCCCAGAGTGGAGGGCGTGAAGAAGAAGGATGCCTTTGACCTTGTTACCTATGTGGCACCATCTTCTGGTCTCGCCGCAGCTGTGATCAAGAAACTTGAAGCCGCTCAAATTCCTGGTTATCGATTCTCTGGTCCAACTATCGAAGACGTCTTCCTGCAGGTTGCGGAGGAAATCAAAGACGAAGAGGCCTTCCGAGCCGGTCAGAAATCAGCAGAGAAGGCTCGCGATCCGGATGAAACCTCGCAGAATGAACAACAGTCGCAAGGCTTGCAGCTCCTAGACGGAAAACAGGTGGGTTACCTGCGGCAGGCGTACATTCTCTTCGTGAAGCGCTTCATCATCCTCAAACGCAACTGGCCCATCTATGCCATCGCTTTCATCATTCCCATTCTTGCAGCTGGTCTTACCAGCCTCTTCATTAGCAACTCGAAGCTTCAAGGCTGTGCTCCTGGAGATCAGGCATCCAACTACGGAACCGAAGATGCTTTCAGCCAGATTTTGGACGCCGAGGATAGTAATCGCAGGTTGACATTCCTCGCCGGCCCGAGCTCAAAGATCTCTACCAACAATTTGCTGAACCTGTTCACCCCCATCTTCAAAGGGTCCACAGACGGTGCGGCTGCGGGCGGCGCTGTTCTGGAAGCTCTCAAGGTGGTCAACTCGTTTGATGAGTACAATAACTACATTGCGGACCATCCTGGCAACGTTACGATGGGCTTCTGGTTGGGCGATGAGAGCAGCAAGCCCACGTTCGCTTGGGTCGCCAACCTGTTCATCACCAGCTCCATTCTTTCGCAGCAGCTCCTCGACGTCATCCAGACCAACACGACTATCTCGACGACTTGGTCGCCTTTTGACACGCCGTTCAACCCTGGTATCGGCGACGCGCTCAACCTGGTCATCTACATGGGCATTGCACTTGCGGTGTACCCGGCGTTCTTCTCTCTGTATCCCAGCAGTGAGCGCCGGCGCTTCGTTCGCGCACTGCAGTATTCTAATGGTGTCCGCCCTCTGCCGCTCTGGCTGGCTTATTTGGGTTTCGATTTCATCGTGGTCCTCGTCAGCACTGGCATCGTCACTGCCTTGTGGGCGGGCTTGTCAAGTGCCTGGTACAACATTGGCTACGTCTTTGTCGTCCTGTTCCTGTACGGTCTCTGCTCCATCCTCTTCTCCTACGTCATCTCCCTCTTCACCAAGTCGCAGCTGGGCACCTTTGCTTGGTCTGCTGTCTTGCAGGCCGTGTTCATGCTGGGTTACCTCATTACTTATGTATGCGTCTTGACATATGTGGATGCTGCCAACATTGACACCGTGCTGCGTCTTACCTACTTTATCATTGCGATTGTGTCGCCAATCACGTCTGCCATGCGAGCCCTCTTCATCGCCTCAAACCTTTTCTCAATCGCATGCGACGGCAATGTACTTTCGCCCAACCCACAGAACATCCTCTACTATGGCGGCCCTATTCTCTACCTGGCCGTGCAGTCTGTCATCTTGTTCCTCATGCTACTCTGGCTCGACGGCGGTTCTCCGTTCTCGTGGCTGCGTCGCATCTTTTCGCGCAAGCCGACGCCGCAGGACCCCGAAACCATGGACCAAGACGTCCTGGACGAACAAGAGCGCGTCGGCGGTCCAGGCGCTGAAGACGACGGCCTGCGCGTGTCGCATCTGACCAAGTCCTTTGGCAAGTATACCGCTGTCGACAATGTTAGCTTCGGCATCAAGCGCGGCGAAGTCTTTGCTCTCCTCGGCCCCAACGGCGCTGGCAAATCCACCACCATCTCCGTGGTCCGCGGCGACCTGAAGCCCAGCCGCAACGGCGGCGACGTCTTCATCGAGGACGTGTCCGTCACCAAGAACCTGGCCCTCGCGCGCACGCACCTGGGCGTGTGCCCGCAGATCGATGCCCTCGACCAGATGACGGTCCGCGAGCACCTCGAGTTCTACGCCCAGGTGCGCGGCATCCCCGACATCCAGCACAACGTGTCGGCCATCCTGTCGGCCGTTGGCCTGCAGGCGTTCGAGTCGCGCATGGCGCACGCGCTGTCCGGCGGCAACAAGCGCAAGCTGAGCCTGGGTATCGCGCTCATGGGCAACCCGGCCGTGGTGCTGCTCGACGAGCCGTCGTCCGGGCTCGACGCCGCCGCGAAGCGCGTCATGTGGAAGACGCTGGCCGCCACCGCCCGCGGCCGCTCCATCCTGCTCACCACGCACTCGATGGAGGAGGCCGACGCGCTGGCCGGCCGCGCCGGCATTCTCGCCCGCCGCATGCTCGCCCTCGGCATGCCCGACGAGCAGAGCCAGCGCCTCGGCATCAGCAACTACAGCGTGGCCCCGACGGGTCTGGACCAGGTCTTTCTGTCCATTGTCGGACAGCACAACGTGCAAGAGGAGAACACGTAGAAGGCACACACAGCCCCCCTCATACTTTTATCGTTTATTCGTACATGTTTCATATTTTACGCGGGCATTTGGATATGCAAAAAGCATTCATTGGATATTTTTCTTCTTGTTTTTAGCAATATAGACGTTTTTTTGGATAGATCATTGTCAAATCATCTTCACTTTTTTTCTTTGCAATATATGGCCATGGAAACTGAACATTGTGTCGTGACAACAATCAAATTGTCTGAAATTTCTCCTCTTTTATCAATTCATCCTCCAACTATATATGATAGAGTATAATCTCTTCGTGTATTTGGATTATAATAGTACAAAACCCAGTAGTGGTACGCTTCCCATGTATAGATTCGCCCAGCGAACCAAAGCAGAGAGCAAAAAACAATTGCCAAACCAAACCCCTCTTCCAGTCGTGTTTTTGTGTATGCGGGACCTCTTGGATATTTCCAGTTCTTCCGTATGCTCTTTGCGAAGAGATGGGGGCGTTGAGTCGTCCAAGAAAGAAACAAAAGACCGCTGCTCTCTCCTTTACCTAACCAAAACAAGAAGAAACCCATAAAACAATGTCCAAAAACGCCGTATTCGTGTGCTTTTCCTCCTCGTCCCTATGGTATCGTATCCTCGCATCCTTTCGTGTATAGTCCGCTTCTCCATGAGTAAAATCGACATTACCAGAAACACTTCGTCAAACAGAGTATCATGAACTGGGCTGTGCTTCCTCCGCAGAACGGCTGCCGAACCAACCGCCAGCTTCCCATTGCCCTGGTACGTAGACGCTCGCGTTTCGGGCCGCATCATCATGAATGCCGCCCATCAACACGCTCAAGCGCTTAAAGTCAATGGGTTTCAAGATCCAGGCGTCAAAGCCGGCGTCGATATACGTCTGGCGCTCCTTCTCCACCAATGATGCAGACACTGCAATGATTGGCACTCGTCCATTGCGCTTAGCCACATCTGAGTGACCATCCTGCTCCGATCCCTGCTCCATAGCGCGAATCATTTTCGTACTCGTCAACCCATCAACAATGGGCATCTATTCGAATCAGCAAAGTTTGACGGTATTTGAACAAGTTAAACGTACCTGCATATCCATGAGAATTACATCAACTAACGAGGCAGTAGATTTGAAGACGGCTGCACATTCCTCACCATTGGAAGCGTGGGCCACGGTATGGCCAACGCGCTCGAGACGCTTTCTCAAAATTTTGAGGTTGATAGGGTCATCTTCTGCTATAAGAGCCCTCACAGGAATTTCTTGTCGCGCTATGCTGTCGTTACGCGGCCTTCCGAATTGACTTCCGATTTCCACAAGTTTCTCTGCTGGTTTTTGCGGACTAGGAACTTGCGATTGCGCCGCGTACTCGTCAGGCAATTTGACTGCTTTGACCGGCGTCTTGGAATCCTGCACAGGCATGGCACCCGATTCAGTGCGCGTTGGAGATATCAAACTTCCCTGCTTAGACTGTTCGGGCGACGCGCGACCTGCTGACAAGCTGGACATAGAGCCAGAGGCATGCATACCGCTCTTTGAGTGCCGCCTGGGAGTAAAGAATTCAAGCTCTGTGTTTGTTGCAGCCAAGGGTGTTTGTATAGCATCAATAAGTCGATCAGTATCGCTTTTACCACTGCCTTGGCTGCCTTGGCTGCCCTGACTGCCGCTCCTGCGACTACCACTAGCATTGCTCGTCCCTCTGAGCGTAGGAACGGTTGAGCCTGATGTTCTATGAACCAGAGTGATTTCGCCGTCGGGTCGTTTGGACTGGCGTTGGGAAGATCGCCTAACATTTGGTGAGGACTGTATGCCTGCATTTGCCGAATCCACTTCGCTGTCAGGCAGTTGAAATGGAAGCTGTATCACAAAACGAGAGCCTTTGCCGACTTCCGACGTCAATCGCAGTTGTCCGTTCATATTCCGCACGATTCTTCCCACAATAGCCAAACCCAGACCAAGAGTACGCGACGATTCAGATTCATCCCTGCCAGGAGAGTCTCCCGAATCAGAAATTGTAGCGCTGACTTGTTCCAGATCTCGAAAGAGCGCATCCAGTTGGCGAGATGTCATACCAGAGCCCGTATCCGATACTTCAAATTCGATAGTGGCTTGCTTTTCCTCGATTTCTGTGACTTGAATGTTGATTTTCACGGAACCCTGATCAGTGTGTTTGACTGCGTTGGCGGTGACGTTTGAGATTGCTTGCCTGACTCGGCGAGTATCTCCGTGAACAAATTTAGGCAGTCCATCATGCTTGAATACCTCATAGTCAAGTCCCTTTCTATCAGCCTCGATTTTGAATGGACCTGTTGCCTCCTGAATGCAAGTACCAAGGTCAAACACTTCGTCTTTGATAAGATTTTGGCCCTCTTCGGCCTTGGTGAGATCCAGGAGGTCATTGATGACGTAAATGAGCGACTTCGAAGCTGAGTGAGACTTGACAAGGTTGTCTCTAGTCTCATTATCTAAACTTCCCTCGAGAGCAATTTCGAGATAGTTGATAATGGCATTGAGAGGCGTTCGTACCTCATGCGCCGAGTTGGATAATAAAATCCTGGTGAGCTTGGTATTTTGTATCGCGGCTTCTTTTTGCCTCCAAATTTCGATGAATTTGCCATACACGAGGCAGAGAACCGACGCAGTCTCGACTTGTTCCTCATCCCATTCGCGGCATTTGCCCAGCACAGTTTCGTTCCAAACTTTGAAACTCGCTCTCGGTTCAAGATATTGAGCGGTTCCTTCTCGGATTGTCTTTTCATACGGATTGCCCGCCCACTTGACTTCTTTGATTTGGCCCTGACGGAAGAAGACAATGAAATCATTACCGCCAACACTTAGCGGGACGTAGAGGAACCCAGCTATGTAGTGAAATCCAGGTGCGTATCGCAAGTCGGGAAAGTCGAGTCTGACATCCTGCGAGGCTAGTACCGAGGTAAGTTTTCGCATGCGCAAATACTCAAGCAGCGCCAATGCTTCTTGGCTATGCTCCAGAACACCCAAAACTTTGGTCTCGTCTTTGATGGAGAGAAGGCCACAGTCGGCATCAAACAACTTCAATAGATCATCAGAAGAGGCAACAATGTAACCCGATGGATTCTTGTCCGTAGGCGACGTGTTGATGAGCTTGCGCGCCTGAAGACGAGAAGCATAGGAAAGTCTCTCGATGTTCCTAGATGCAGTCTCACCAACGAGTCGGCACAGCTTTCGGACGGGAAATGAGACTCTCATGCCGTAATTGCCGTAAGAATGACATGCTATCAGACCCCAAAGCTCATTGAAAGCATTAATTGAAATAGACATGGATGATCGGACCTCCATGTTTCCGAGATATTTGACATGAATGGGGGACATTGCTCGCAGATAAGCATGAGTCATATCCAACGGAACCTCCAAGTCTTGTTGGGAACGGCATACGATTCTGGCTGTAGGCAGATCGCGATCGTACAGCAAACGTACTTTATTCACCTTGTAAAGCTCACGAGCTTGGCGGGGAATATCGGACGCAGGAAAGTGAAGTCCCTTGTAAAAATCGATTGTGTGAGATGTATCCACCAATTCAGTAACGACCTTTCCGTTGAAGGTCGAGTCGAATTGGTAGATCATGATGCGATGGAAACCCGTCAGCTCCTTGACAATCCCAACAAGGATCTTGAGAAACATTTCAAGCGTAGTCGCAGAGGCTAGCTGTTCTTGGACTTGTGAAAGAATGTCAAAGACCTGCATGGCGCCCTGTTCGCCGCGGCGTTTGCGCGCACTTCGAAGAATCCTTAGCGGCTTGCTAACGACCTCTGTACTCTCTTGAATGGCTTGTTCGGATGGGTTGCTCTCGAGGGTGTCGGTCGGCGTTTCGGGCGTAAGCTCGTTTGGGGGTCGCAACGGATGTTCATGATCATCGTCGAGCTCAAATTCACAAATGACGAGGTCAGGATGGGCGGCATTAATGTGGATAGCGCACCACAGCTTAACAGACCTTCCGATCTTTGGGTGTCGGATGGAAATGCTAAGGATTTCAGGCCCATTCACTGCAGGATCTGCGTCCTCATCTTTGATGAAGTCGATATGGTCGAGAAGATTGTCTTGCTGATCGTCCGTCAAGATGTCGAGAAAGTTGGATAAGCGGAAAAGTGACCTGGGCGAGTAACCGAGTAAGCGTTTTGAGTTTTCGCTCACATAATGAACAATAAAGGTGCCGTCGGTTTCTTCCTGCATAGCCAGAAGACATCCGAAACCCTGGACAGCGCCGGGGGTGTGGATAGGCTCATCCTCGCACTGCTGCAAAACACCGTCCCTTCCTGTGATGATGGCGTAACCTTCCGGGGTGTCGACGTGGGTGAAGCGAGTGGTGACCAGTGGAACATCGGCAGACGACTGCGCCTCGGAAATTTGGGACGAAATTTCTGTGCCAGCTTGAAGCTCTTGTCGGCCCAGCGCGCCTGATTCCATGTCACTGGCCGGGTCGGATGCTGTGATGTCGAGCTCAATGGGGGCACCCGGGGGGGCAAAGCAAGAGCCATCGGCCTGGGCGCTGGGGTTGAGGTCAACAGATGCTCTGGAGCGTCCTCGATTCGGGCCCACGGGCGACAGCGGAGAGGGCGAGGGAGGTACAGAAGGGGATCGCGTATCTATGGTTGCGCCTCTCGACCGCGCCGTCTTGGGGACTGGAGTTCCAGCAGCCGCCGTATGCTGGGTGCTACGGGAAGCATTGTCATCTGTATCTGACTTGATCGAGTTTGACTTGTCCACGCTGACAACAGATCGAATAGGAAAGACGAGATCGCTGACTTCGGTGGCGGCCGATGGAAAGCCTATGTAGGAGTCGGACGCAACGCTGGGGGACTTTGCCGGCTCAGGTCCAGCGTCCGAGGCAGCGCCCGAGGGGTCGCGATCGAGGAGGGGTTGTGACGGGCGCTGTTGGCGGCGGCGAGCAGCGCTGCTGTCGGCTTGGCCCTCGTCAGGCCGATCGGGCAGCGGACTGCTCATGCTGAGTGGCAGCCGGCTCAGCAGAACGCTACAGCGAGTTGTAGCGGGGAGCAAGCGGCGATATCATGTAAAGGAAGAGCGCGAGCGAAAAAAAAAAAAAAGGAAGAAAATGGTAGGCTGTTGCTGGAATCTGTGGTCAAAGGCGGCCTGGGTGGGGTGGAAAGCTTGCGCCGCTTGAGCGTGGTGCTAGTTAATACGAAAGTTGTATGCGGGCAGCGGAGACGGTCAGCCAAGCCGCGGCCCCGGCAAAGATGAAGGACGGCGAAAACCGTGGAGCGTGGACGCGGTCGAAGGCAGCATAAAGGGGGTTAGGTGATGTTTGGCGAGATGGTAGTTGGAGATGGAAAAGAGAGATGAAGGGTCGTTGGGAGCCGGGCAGCAGAGC
This sequence comes from Aphanocladium album, assembly GCA_029218145.1. Taxonomy (NCBI): domain Eukaryota; kingdom Fungi; phylum Ascomycota; class Sordariomycetes; order Hypocreales; genus Aphanocladium; species Aphanocladium album. The sequence continues at coordinate 17,441 of JARDXD010001422.1, forward strand.
CGCCTGTAGCTGTGAATGCTGATGGTGGTGTTGATGGGTAACTTGTCAACCTTGTCCACCAGAGCTGCGTTTTGGCTGGGCCTCTTGCAGCATCTCACCCTGGTCTGTTCCCTCGCAGCCAAGTTTTGGCACCGTCAAGAACAGGAAGGTGGGGTGACACCGCCGCTCACAGTGGCTAGTAACAGATAAACTGCTGGCCCCAGCGTTCCGCCAGCTGCCACAAAAGCAAACCAGTTAGTGGATATTACCGTTTCCCGCCTCTCGCCCTGCATCTGCAGCCACCAGCTACGACCAGTTTAAGCCTCGCTCACCCCGCTAGCCATGACGCGTTCAAATCTTGCTTTGATCGCTGCATCCCAGCTTTTACTTTTGTCTCCTTTACACCGTTGCACATGCTAATCAGCCGCTGCATACAACTGTGCAAATGTCTCTTCTGTCACCAATTCCACTTTGCCATCCAACTTTCCCACTTCTTCCCTGGGGCTCCACAATTTCCGGTGCACTTGCTCCGGATTGTCGATCGCTTCTCACACACCAACCCTATATTTACTTTCGCCTCTTCTCATCATTGTGACAAGCTTTCCTCTCCGCCAACCGGGCCCAATCTCCGTCAATTCAGATCTGAGATACCAAGACGATGCAAAGTTCTACTTCAGCGTACTATTGCATCCGCATCTGCATGTGCAATTGTTCTTCATGAATCGGAGCTGTCCTTCACCGACACAGCATGCAAACAGTCACAGTTTCTCATACTCTAAAGCTCTCCCCCCTTTCTCTCGCATCAGAAGATAACTACGGCCGATATCCGCAAACCGAGCAGTTCGATTGACCCTAGATTGAATAATGGCGGCCGTTAGCATTTCATCTCGACTGTATCCATGCACCGCACCCCTGCTATGACGATCCTTGCCCAATTTCTGGTGTAGTACTGCGAGTACATCATCACCACCACCGCTGGCATATGTTGGGCCACGTTCCAGCCAGGAGCTTGTTCATCAGACTCAGAGCGCTCTATTCCCCTCGATTTTGGTGCTGATTCATTGTTGGATTGATGCTCGACCCAGATCTGTCTCGCCGCCCTCTACTGGCGATTTCACATGATTAGGCCATCTTGAAATGTTATACGCAATCTCATACTTCAACGGCCAAATAGCCAACCAGTGCGGCGGGAGCTGGCGCAAGGGCTACGCTCCCTCAACGACCGGATCATCCCCCCGATCATTATAAGACTATGACGATTTCCGAGATCATGGCGTTTTTGGGCTGTAATAAGCATTTTATTGATTGGCTGACAGCCAACCACCTGCTGAGCGACATGCTGCTCGATCCGCCTGTCTAATCATCACAGTGGTACACTGAGTTGTCTCAATGGTGCAAATGGCAGTTATCGGCCGCAGGCAGTGACCTTCCTGTCATTCCTTTCGCTCATGTTACAGGCGGCAGCTTCCTGGTCCGTGCTAGATCTGGGCAGTATCTTCACTGGATTCTGAGAGAATGCTTCGCCAATTTTTCGCCTGAGCATCCCGTCTAGTCTCTTATCATCTGCAAGGAATGGCTCAATCGCTAGCAACAGCCCGTGTAGAAACTCTGGTGGGCATATGCCAAAACCAGCCCAAATTCCAACCTTGTCGCTCGTACTGTACGCCAGGCTACACAAAACTACATCAGCAAGTGTATTTGTAACTTCAAAAGACTTGACGACCTAACCGTGGGTCAGAAGATGGTGGTGTATATGGAATTCGATTAGCTTACTTGATCTCGTCCAAGATGAAGAAGCTGGTCTCTCGACATGATAGTGAATGACTGTAGCAAGTCCTTTGCGATCAGCGATGGAAACATGAATGTCATGGGCTCTTCTGAGGACCGTGAAGACAAAAGTCCATACTTCATGGCGTGTTGCCACAGAAGAATACTAATCCAACATTTGGTGATATAAAAGTCGGCAAATTGCACCAAACTTTCGCTGCCTGTGCCTCGACATTGTGAAGAAATTCTGTTATGAGTCGTGATGAGGCGTTCACTCGTCGGAATTTGCCAAGTTTCGCCGAAATCAGCATGCATATTTCGAGGTGTCTCCATCTCCTGCAAAATTGATACCGAGTCAAAAGCGACAAATAAAGACGCTAGCTCAAGCAAGCCCAGCTGGTGAACATCATACTTGTGACCTACGTCGCGCTGGACTTGAAGTGTCTCCTGTATGGATGTTGCCATTCCATGTTGAATGGCATATCCCCTTGAGTGTGTCAGAAGAATAACTTTTTAAGCGATACTTGGGTTGTTACCTTTCGCTAACCCATAATAGGGTATATATGACTCCTTCGTTGGGAGATTTGCTGCCATGAACATGCATTTGTAGGAGGCGCGCAAAGGAAATCGCTTCCTGCATATACATCATCGCTGCTTTGCGATTGTCAATCTTGGCGTGGTAAACGTGCAAGAAAAGCGATGCTAGCACGCTTTCCACATTAGTATGTTCTCGATAGTTCGTCCTACTCCGCAGTCGCGCACAGTGTTGTTCCATCATCGCAGCACTGAGCTTTTGAGTCGTGATGTTCTGATCCCCTAGTTTGAGTTGTGCGATTGTGGCGGCTGATAATGCAGCTGCCAAGATGTGGACACTCTTTCCTCTTTGACTTTCTGTATCTGCGCTTTTCAATATATTCAGGCAGGCAGAGGCGTCCAAGACTGGCCAAACCGGGTACATCCGAGTTCGATACACTGATAGTATTGGGGCGAAGACTGACGGGGGAAGAAAGCCGGTGTTGGCGGAATCAAGAACAGATATTGAAGCTTTTGGTTCGGACACAATGTCTCGGGGTGTTTTCCTTGGTAACAAGGTTGGCAGCTTTCCATTCCTCTTGACAGTCGACTTCATTCTCCTCGGTGCCTTTGGCCCACGCTTCATAACCGGGTTCCAGTAGGTGCACTCAATGGGTTTCTTGGAAGATGCGCAGGGTTTGCACGGCTTCTCAGCATCGCATCGCATCTTGCGCCTAACGCACATATCGCAAGATCGCTTCGCCATTGCCGCACGGCATAAGTCCCAAATCGGCTTACACGACTGGGGCGAGCTGGTGGGTTCGTTTGACAGCAGCGGCAGGAGTGAAAACGCTCCGCCAAGCAGCAGTTGAATTTCATTCGAAACAGCTCGTTCAGAAATCTAGCCTGCTAGCATCAATTGATTCTCTCGTGAAAGCTGATAGTACTTCCCCCACGTTGGGTTCGCACTTTGCCACACGCGGGGGGCTTGTCGAGGACGAAGCGGGGTGGGTGCTGATGCGGAATCGAGGCCCGGCTCTAGCTCATGTAGCCAGCGTTGCTCCCCCGCACAGAAAGCTTGCTTAATGGCGGGAATACTGTCTAATCATTGGACGGCAGACTAGTAGCGTTGCAGGTAGCTTGAGACAACTCCGGAGTAATTTGGAACAATCACAGTGTGCTTCTCGCTGGGCTTGTTTGTCCGGCACTGGTCAGCAGGCTTGCGAGGCGCGTTTTTACATCGTTGTTGTGCTGGCAGGTGCTTAATTACTTGCAAGGCATATTTTTATAAATAGCATGTCTGGTTTGAGTGTTTTTTGTTTTGCCTGCCTGGGGCCGGCTTCATCATTGCTCTTCATCCTAATTTACCTAGAGCATACTTGTACCATCGCTGAGAACATATACTATCAACATGGCCACAACTGAAATTCCTCAAGTACAAACCGCGGCCACAGTTCCAAAGTTGGGTGGCGGAGTTATCTTTTTGCACGATTATCCGGCCCCTAAGCCAGGTCGTAACGAGGTACTTGCAAAGGTTCTATATTCCGGCGTTTGCCAGAGCGGTACGCTGAGCATCGATGCAATGGCCACCTCAAGTTTGAAACATACTGACACTCATCAATCTTCCCTTTATCCAGATCTTCACACTCAAGCTGGCTCAGCGGCCGGCCCAGATGGTACTCCAATTCTCAACGTTAAGCTGCCGCACGTTGGTGGCCATGAGGGCGTCGGCCGGATTATTGCCCTAGGAGAGGGCGTTGACGAAGATGTCAGGATTGGCCAGTTTGTTGGTGTGCGATTCGCCAGTCGCATCTGCCGGCGCTGCGAGTTTTGCTTGGCCGGCCGAGAGCAGCACTGCATCAAGAGCACTAACCACCTGCATCATGAGGACGGCAGCTTCCAGGAATACATTGCTCTCGATGCAGACTATCTGACAATTCTTCCCGACGATATTGATCCCGTGGTTATTGGTCCCGTGCTATGTTCTTAAAGCTTTCTGCATTATTGGTACAGTCACTTGAGGGAGAGATCTAACGTAACTACAATAGTGCAGTATGCTTTGGCTCAAGGGGCAGTGGTCATTGGCGTAGACACCGGTGCCAAGAAGGCCGAATTTGTGAAATCACTCGGTGCGACAGAGTTTGTGGACTTCAAAGAAACACCCGATGTTGTATCCAAAATCCGTGAACTCACCAACGGCGGCGCCGATGCCGTCATTGTCACTGCCGGCAGCAACAAGGCGTTTGCTCAAGCAGCCGACATGCTGCGCATCGGAGGCACTCTGTCCTGCGTCGGCATCCCGCCGGGTCGCGGCTACCTCGAGACCCCCATAAGTGCCATTGTAATCCGAGGCCTTCATATCACTGGCAATCTGGTTGGCTCGCTCAAGGAGTGTCTTGAGGCTGTTGACTATGTGCGACGTGGCGTGGTGAAGCCACATGTCGCGGTCCGACCCTTTGAGGACCTGCCTGCCATTTACGAGGAGCTAGAAAAAGGTGATTTGCCTGGTCGTATTGTTCTTAAGATTGCAAAGGATGAGTGAAGGACATGATTCTTTTTCAAAGGAGAGTGAGCTCGATCGGTCAGAGAGCGGCTGTCAAGGATCAGGGTAGTGCCGCATAGGCGCCCTTCAGAAAGCTCCAAACGGTCTAATAAATGATTTATAGTTGCAACATAAAAAGGAGCACTGTACTGTAGTGTGCTTGAGCTTGTTGTACTTTGCCATGTATATTTAGGCAAGCGTGGATTGCCAACAGCTCTTGGCAAACTCCCGTTCAGTTCTTGATGTGCTTTCGGTACCCTTCAAAATGCTACAAGAGGCGATTTGTATGTAACTACAACCAAAATTCGACTCGTCGCGGATGGTCGGACCATCTCAAGTCAAATATCAGCATTGAGTCGGCTATTTTCTATGCCAGAGCGAAAACATCCAAGCCAATGGGGGAACTGGCAGAGAATGTCGATACCATACCGAAACACAGAGCCTCGATACGGAAGCTGGCAAAATTCGCATTCGCTGCGTCTACGTTGGATTTTCATAAAAATCCGTTCTACACACTCACATCTGTCCATCGTGTCGCACGTCTTTGGCTTCTAGCTGATGGTGCAGCCTCTGAGCCTGCGATCACGGGAATCGCCGTCTGGCATATGTGCCATGGCATCAGCTTGGGCCTCGTTTTCTTGTTCTTCATTTCCTGGGCAAATGGTAACAAATGCCACGCAGGCGGCGACGCGACGTCATGTCAGGTCGATCACTCGGCCCGAGTTCAAAGTGGCGGGTAGCAAAGTAGAGTCGCGGTGAGGACCTCGCAACACAGGCGTAAAGCTGGAAATTGCAAGAAAACTCAGAGCGGCAGCTCCGCCCAGTAGAACAAGTGTGGCAGATCCATCCCATGGCTGGCAATGAAAAGTACAAGTTGGTGGTGTGGTGGACGGCGACGCGTGCCCCGACGCCGGAGGAGAATGGAAAAAGTTTTTCTAAAAATCGACTGCCATTCGCGGCGGCGTTGAAGAGGTGTTGATAGATAGCGATAAGGGTCTCTGAGCTAGCGGCCAATTTGATGTGCTCGCTAGGTAATGCGTTAGCGTAAGACTGTGGGTCTCGTTACTGCTGCCAATGTATTGCTTCGAGGTCGCAGCTGGCAGTCGAGATGCTGCAAACAGCAGCAGCCATACTGTAACGTTCATCAGAGCAGCTACCGCACTCGCATCCAAGGCGTCACTAATTTCATCTCGGTTTTCATGACAGCATCCAGATCCAAATAACTGAGCGCCACACCACACCACACCACACCACACAAGTCCATGTTCTCGCACCATTTCAGCCGTTGGCATAGCTCTTACACCATGCCAGGGGCGCCTCGATGGGCCCCTTGGCATAGCATAATATCACTTGGCCCGCAGCCGTTTCTACTGGTACTCAGGACGACGATGAACGCGGAGTGTCTCGTTGGGGAAGCATTATTACCCAGTATTACGGTGCCCCCGTTCTGCCAGCGTCGCGACGGAACTTACCACCTCCATCCGCCGGCTCCAGCTCCAAGCCTCGCGCCAACGCTTGATTCAATGGCGATGGGTCCCCCCGAAGGCAGTGAAACACACAGCCTGTCAGGCAGTCAAGACGGGCCGAAGCTCTCTGTCTGGTCACGTACCGACAAGGCGTTGGGCCTGCGGCAAATGATCGAAGAAACTAGCGACAAAGTGACAAGACCCAGGCCACCCTGACCTGCAGCATGCCGCCACCATATCCACTACAGAACCCAGTTCAAATTTTATGATGCTGCAGCGATGCTGGAAAACGTTAGTGTAGCGCCTGGGCCAAATGCTGGCCCTCCAGGACAAAACGCTTCGCTGTGGAGGGAGGACCAATTTTTTCACCATTCGTGCGCATTCGTGAGACGCCAATCACTGCGCTGGCATAATGCGCCGGGTCTAAAACCTGCAACTTGTCCCAACAATTTACAAGGTGCAATTTGGCAAGAACAAAGGCCGAGTGGTTGTTCCAACGGCTTTGAGCATTGCCAATTCAAGTTGTCGTAGCTTGTTGGCACCAAGGACGTCCAGGACCTGCGCGCCAGTAGTGCACTGCAGAGAAGAATCCTGGCGTCCCTTACCACTACCTACTGTTGCGGATTAGCATCGCGGATCCCTGTTAGCAGCGTCGCTTGCATTTCATGCCACCCACGACCGTTGAAAGACTTGATATCACACCCCAATGGCGTTGAGTTCACTTTCCAGACATTTCACCAATAGCGGCAGCCACCAGATGTGGATTTGTTTGCGCCAGCTTGCAGCCCATGCCACGACACTGGAGTTGCTGTGGTCTAATGGCCTAAGGCGCATCGTCGTGTCAGCACTCTGTCGACTTTCTAGAATGCCGGGTGGAACAGTCTCCTTGGCTGCCCCCAATATGGACTAGCCCTAGTATCAGGAAGCATCGACGACCCAATTTATTGGACGGGTCTTTTGACAATTTCCGATCCATTTTCGACGGGCTAGTGAGACATTGAGAACAGCCAAGGTCGTAGTGCAAAGCGAGGCTGCCTCGCGAGTGTCGATGACGGCTATTGACACAGCTTCCCGGTCTACATGGATGCTTTCGAGCGTTTGCCGACTCAAAGGCTCTCCCTCCTCAAGCTGCCCCCCGTTTTTTTTTTTTTTTTTTTTTTTTTTTTTTTTTCGC
>JARDXD010000448.1:0-81361 GCA_029218145.1 Aphanocladium album
CGCTGTGCCCGCTGTGCCCGCTAGCAAAAGGGAACCATTTTCAGCGTTGGACGGTTTTGGCCCACCTGCAAAAGGGTCAGGTACTTGCTCTCTCACCTCTCCCGCTCGTCGCTCTCTTACCAGCACCCTCTTCCCGCTCAGACCAGTTCCTGGCCGCTGCACGACTTTCCTTCCCGCAACACAGCTTTTTTCCCATCTTGACATCTTCGCCAAAACTCACGGCCACTGTCTCGCTCCTCCTCACCCGCAGTCACATCGAGCCGGATCCCTACCGCGACAATTGTATTTGTAGCACCCGGCACCGTTCCCTGTTTCTTTCCTCGTCTGCCCGCTGCAGCCTCGTGAGCCCCCCCAACATCGCAGCAAACGCCTGGTCCAATTCCACGCGCAACGACAGCCCGCCCTTCGAACGACGCTCAGCACCCTCGACGCTGCCTAGTCCCAATTCCTCACCACCTCTCCAGCATGGTTCTTGGCTTCTAGATACACTTTATTCGTTCATCTTGCGTCCACTGTCGCCCTAATCATGGGTAACGGTCAAGGAAAGCCCGTTGACCTCAACGGCGAAGGTACGATCCCTTTCGTCAGCTTGGTACTTGGACAAGCACCATGCAGCGCAAGTCGCACCATACTGCACCTGCTGCGCGAGCTCACTCACCGTGGTCGGCCCAGCTCAGCGCTACGGGAAGCTTGCGCTGTGCTGCAAACGCTTGTTCCTTGCCTTGAGCCCTGTCTACCGCTTGACCATCTGTTCTAACCTCCTCGACAGTTAATCTAAACCATTTCCGCCTGTTGCGAGTCGTCGGTCGCGGTGCCTTTGGCAAAGTTCGAATCGTTGAGCGAAAAGATACTGGATTGTCTTTCGCTCTGAAATATATTCGCAAAGATGAGGGTAAGCCAAACTAGTCCACCTAAACCGTTCAAGATCCCTGCTCCTACGGTGAATCAATGTCTCGCTAACCACCGATATGCCTCGTCAGTTGTCAAATCCGAGAGTGTCCGCAACATCATCCGCGAACGTCGAATGCTCGAACATGTCAACCATCCCTTTATTTGCAACCTGCGCTACAGCTTCCAAGATATCGAATACATGTACGTCTTGCCCCGCCATCTCATGCATCAGCCGGATAGCTCTAACCATGCACTAACGACAGGTACCTGATTGTCGATCTCATGAGTGGTGGCGATTTGCGTTTTCACATTTCACGAAAGACATTCACGGAAGAAGCCGTACGCTTCTGGATCGCCGAGCTGGCCTGTGCTCTGCGGTATATTCACGCCAACAACATTATCCACAGAGACGTCAAGCCCGACAATGTTCTGCTGGATGCAGACGGCCACGTCCATCTGACGGATTTTGTATGTATCATGATTTTTTTCTAATCAACTTGTAGCCAGTGTTTACTAACAAGCGCCAGAACGTTGCTTCGGACGTAGTTCCTGGCCGAGTGCTGACCAGCAAATCCGGTACCCTAGCGTACCTCGCTCCGGAAGTATATGCCGGTAAAGGATACGATGTTCGAGCCGACTGGTGGTCGCTTGGTGTGCTTTTCTACGAATGCATTTACAACAAGGTATGTTCGCGTGGTTCCTCTCATACAGATGGGGAAATTGACAATCGCAGCGCCCTTTCGATGGTACATCCGAGTCCACCCTAAGCCAGCAGGTTCAGCACCAGCAGCCCAAGTATCCTGTCACACAGCCTCCAGTCTCTCTCCCTTGCCTGTATGCCATCGGTTCAGCTCTCGATTCGAATCCGAATACTCGTTTAGGACATACCTGGGATCACTTTATCAGCCACGAATTTTTCCGAGACATCAACTTTGATTCCCTTGAGCAAAAGCGAATCGAGCCCATCTTTATCCCCTCATCCGAGAAGACAAACTTCGACGCAACCTACGACCTGGAGGAGCTGCTACTAGAGGAGGCTCCCCTGGAAGCACGAGCGAGGCGCCAAAAGCCCCGTGAGCGTTTAAAGGAAGATGCTTCGCAGCAGGAAATCCGCGAGGATGAGCTCTATCGTATGATTGAGTCGGAATTCCGCCCATTCGACTACACGATTGCAGCTTACAAAAAGTAAGAAGAATCGGGATCCATTTCTTAACTGGTTTGTTGCTAACAATGAGAGCAGATACACCGAGGCCGCAACAGAGGCTGGAATTCCTCAACATCCCAGGCACCCACCACCGATGCAGCCTGTCCAGGGCGATGGACCGCGGGCCATCACTACCGACGCTGCTGTGCCCGCTCCTCCTGGTGGTGATGTCCGGCTCGTCAGCACATCCGGGAGCGATGACACGGCTTACCCGAAGCCAGTTCGCAGTGCTCCCGCGCCCCCGAACTATCGCAGCGAATACGTCTCCAGGCGCAACCCGTCCAACGGCAACAGAGTAACGAGTCCCACTGGTGGAGTGCAAGTCACGCTCGATGGCGGCGGCAGCTGGTCTGACCTCGCCCGACAGGATGCCACATTGCCCATCGACGCCAACACAACGACTGTTTCCAAGAGCGAGGGCTCCTCAAGCATGTTTGGGTTCCTCAAGAGCAAAAAGGGGCGCAACCACAGCCCCAAGCCGAAGGAGCGTGGTGTCTTGGGCAAGGAAGGCGCTCGAGTCGTCATCAGCTAGACTGTCTCAGCCCTTTTCTCATACCGGAGTTTATTGGTTTTGTTTTACAACTTTTTGCTATTGCCGCCTGTTCAGATACACTGTTTTATACCCTGGGCCACGGATAGAAGGAGCGCACACCCACACCCACACTCTCACCCTTTACCCTATTTGCACAGGACTACGCTCGACATTGAGAACATGTCTTCTGTCAAGCCTTCCTTTCCTTGTACGGGATCGCTGCGCCGTCTAGAAGCGAACGCAGGCGACGTTGGATTAAGGAAAGGTTTCGATACGCCTGCCACTCGATGATCTGTCATTTCATTTTCTTCTGTTTCCCTGGTTAGCAATCGTTGCATCTACATGGCATGTAATCAACATAAAGACACGATGATTTGCTTTTCTATTGCTCTCTGCATCTCTTACATAGCATGGCGGTTCTGATAATATTTCCTTGTTCTGATTCGATTACGGAGCCGGGAAAAGTGCTCTAGTTACTTTCAGCTGCGTTGTCTTCTTTATTTATATTAACGACGCGAATAGACGAGATAATATATCATTTTAATCTCAATGGTCTAGCTGCATGTCTTCCTGTGCCTGGCAGAATCCAGCGACATGTCAATATCATCCTCGTCGTCATTATGATGACACTCGCAGTTGCATTGAAGAGATGATATTGACTGACATTTACCTATATATCAAGTACTCTTGTCAACGAGGAACAAAGCAACTCCGACTTTCCGTCATCAATCAAAAAAATAAAGCGATAACAGCACATACAAGAAGCAAGCAAGCATGCCAAAAGCAAGCACTAAGAAAGAATAGCATATAAATTTGTAAATGCAAGCAAAAAGTAACCAACGCCTTAACAATACTGATAAACATACGCAAGAAAGATTTCGTCGTAGATGGTTTCCTTTCCGGATATAAAGAAAAGGAAAACCCCGAAAACCGAAAAGGATGGTAGTTCCTCGTCCCGTGTAAAGTCTGTTCTCGTCACTGAAAACAACCTGCTAATGTGGCTGCTTAGCAGTTTTGAGAATACCAAAAGCCGCCGCACTTGTTTCTCGAGAGAAAACAAGTCTCCCTTGTCAAACGCCTTAATAAATCATTGAATTGTGTTTGGTTTTGCAAGATGCAAAAAGACCATGTTGCCCAACTCCTCGTTAGAATACACCCATGATGATCCCGGTATCTTTTTTGTGTGTTCCGCACTCATAAATATAGCATTATATGCCCTAGTACAAAGGGGGTGGATTGTGGTGACTTGCGCGCCGCACTGTCCTAGTTCTTGGCGGCGGTCTTACTCCTGGACACTTCGATGCCGAGCTTGTCGGCAACGCACTCGGAGGCGACATCATTGCCCATGTACTTCTTGAGAATGGTGTCGAAATCCACCTCGCCCACAACCGGGCCACTGCCGGAGCACTTGGCCTTCTTGGTGAGCTCGCTGCAGAGACCGTCGAGATCAAAGTCACCGCTCTGCGCCTTGGGGCACTCTTGCAGCTTGTCCCTGTTCAATTGGTTAGAACATGTGTTTTGAAAATGAATGAGATGTTGAAATACGTACCAGATCTCGTGGGCTTTTCTGTTCTTGCCACTCGCTGGCATATCATCCTCATTCTGCTTGGCGTCAATCTCGGCAATGAGATTATTCTTCTTCGTCAGATTGGAGCTGGGAGCGGTGTTGAATGGTGTGAGGAAATCGGCGTCAAAGGCGTCGTTGAAAAATTCGTCAAAGGACGGGTTTGACATGATGCTCTGCTGCGGCTCTCTGTATCCACCAAACAGCTGAGGATCAAACTGGCCGCCGTTCTGCTGGGCAAGCCAGTCCAAGCCGTTATTGCCAAAGTCGACATTGGCAAAATTGGCAAACGTCTGCTGCGAGTTATTTGTGGGAAGCTGTTCCTCCCCAATGGTGCTGAGGGCATCAATAGGCTTGAATCCCATGGGAGACTGGGTGAAGGGCTCTGGAGAAGTGCCACAGGAAGAGCTAGGTCCAGCGTTGCTGTTGGAAGAAGCAGATGGCGAGCTTGTGGCACCCGGGAAGGTATAATTGGCAGAGTCGATACTGGCGCGGGAGCCGTTGCCAGCGGAGCTGCTCATCGACGGCGAGAAAATGTTTGAGAACTTGGCCAGATCTTCCTTGAACTGTGCGGCCGACTGCTGAGGGGATTTCATGTCGCTAGCCATGCTGAGGGCAGGGCTCGACGCCTGGGTGCCGTTCTGGGGGCTGAGGGGCTGAGAAACGGATCTCTGGCTCTTGCTGATAGGCGGTCCGGGGAGAGCACCAAACTTGGGGAACTCAAACTGGAAGTTGACGTCGCTCATCTTGTTAACAGCAGCATTGCCAAAAGGTACATTCTGCGGTGATGATTTGGACTGGGCCAGCACGGTCATCTTCTGTTTGTACTGCTTGAGTTCTGTGTTCATCCGATCAACCTGAGCTCGAAGCATGCTGTTTTCATGGTTGGCAGCCTCTGAAGCCTTTTCCAGCTCCTCAACCTTGGTCTCGAGGTCCTTCAGGTGCTTCTCCTTTCTCTCGCGAAACGCTCTCTGAGCAGCGCGGTTTTGAGCCTTGCGCTTCTGAAATCGGGGTTAGAGGATAGGTTCAGGAAACCCGGGCGAGCAGACTTACAGATGTCGGTTCCGAGGTGAGCGGCTTGCGGCCAGGCTTCTTGGGGATCTTTTCACCGGCCTCTCGCCTCTTGGCTTCGTTCTCGGGTGACTCGTCATCATCGTCGGGATGGCTTCGCTTCTCATGAATATCGTCATCCGGGGTATCGGACTTGTCAGAAGTGGAGGGCATATCGCCAATCATGGCTCCCTGGTCGTTGCCAGCAAAGGAAAAGTCGAAGCTGGAGTCGGCAAAGTCGTAATCATAGTTGTCAAGGAATGGACTCTCCTGATAGGCTCCAGTGGCGCCGGCGGTGCTGCCGGGAGAGTTTTTGAAGGAGCTGGGAGAGAGGGAGACTGGGTTCGGCGCAGCAGCAGTAGCAGCCTGCTGCTTGTTGGCGTTGAGCGCAGCAAACAGCAGATTCTGCTGGTGCGGAGTTAAGAAGAAGTCCTCATGGCGAGAACCGTCATTGGTGTTTGCGGACATTGCTGCGGATGTCGGCGCACGGGGATATATTGTATTATGAGGGGAAAAAATGATATTGGATTCACAGGATTGAACTGCTCCCACCACTGACTGTTTGGTGGACGTTGGCGATTGAAAGAGACCGGTCAGGAAACACGCCCTGGCGATGACTTGTGGTGAAGCGGGGCAGCTGGTAACAGAGGCGAGATAAGAGTTGCGGTGCAGTCGCAGCGTTTTGCCACTGAAGATGGCAGCTAGGCTATCGCCTTGACGGCGCCCAATCTGGGGTCAAAGACGGCAATGGATGAGATTGTCAAGGGCACAACGGATGGCCGTGACGAGAGAAAGGATATTTCAGAAATCCAAAAAAACGGTTGTTCGGTGTGCGTGGTAGTAGATGCTGGAGGCAAATACGCCAGCAGTTCTAGCGGTTTCTGGGTGAGGAATCAAACGGACGGGGTTCCACCTGCGTCAGTCACCGGTAGGGGACACAGGGCCAAACGAAAAAAAAAATAAGAGTACGAAAGGGGCAGAAAAATGATGCACTGTGCAGTTAAGCCAGGGCCGGGCTAGGCTGAAAGATGCTGCAGCAGAAAGCCTCGAGGTCTTGTGGTGGAAGAGGAGGCTGGTTGCAGGACGTTTACAGATGGGACAGTGGACATGGCAGCGCTGAAGAGCGGCTGGGCTGAGCGCTGAAGTCGTGGTCCCGCCATGGAATTTGCCAGCAAAACCGCATTTGTAAGCGTTGAGGCAGGCAGAACCGCAGACCACTCGCGGTGGGGCTGCTGGCCTCCCCGGAGCCAATCCCGGAACGGTTTGGTGCTGAGGCGGATGGCTGGAGGCTTGCTGGAGGCTTGTTCTCGAGCCCCACCAATCAGAGCTGTCAGACCTGGCCCATGGTGCGACTGTGATCCCGTGACCAGACCCAGCGGTACCTGTTCATGCTGCGTTAATCAGCTAGAGAAAGCATGTACCTCGCGTGCTTTTTTCTTTCCTCGCCAGCGCCGGTGCCTTAGACCAGAACGCTGCACTGTTTAGAAAATGACTATTTACACTGTGGCGTCCACTGCTGAGGGGCCACCCAACCCAGCCCACACAAGCAAGGGTCCTGTCAGATTGCAACAGAAATAGAACCGAGAAGAAGACGAAGAATGAATCAAGGCTCAGCCTGGATGTCGCAACCCCTGGTTGCAGGCGGCGATGATCCGAATCATGATCCTATTTCCGTAATGCCGCAATGACACCCTGGGGGAGGTGGCCTGATCAATCGCTCTGCATAGTTTTATGTGCTTCAGCCGCCCAAGGGTCAACATAAAGGGGCCCTCGGCTGAAACATTAGGGATAGGTTCTGGTAATGTCGATCATATCCCGCGCCGTGTGTTGCAATGAATTGCATTGTCCCGAATTTCCGTCCAAACCTCTGCAACTATCTCCTCGTAGCCTACCCAAGTAACCCATAAACTGGGCCAACACTCCGCTACCAGAGGGTCATCATCATCCTAGACTCGCTTTGGCCATCCTTGCACCTTTAAACCTCATAAACCCATATTCCCATTGCAGCAACTCAGCATGCCCCGCGCCAAAGAGGCATATTTGCTCCGTCTCGACGAGCAAGACACCTAATCCCCTGCTAAACCTTATTTCACTGCGTGGTCCACTTTAATTCTGGCGTCACTTCTGGACGTTCTCCCACCCGTGTGCCGAGATCCAATGCTCGGCGCTGCGAGTCGAGAATGAAGCTCCGCCCTTTGCGCCGCTGCAGACCTGCTCCCGTTGTCTGCCGCTGCTTATTGCAATGGAAGTACATCTCTTGATCATGTTGTGCTTGAGCAAATGCGAGTGTCCCAAGCTCCGGGCTCGTCGGAGTCGGGGCGAGACATCGGGACGGCGGCATCGTTCGGCAGCGATAGCGTCGTGTACACTTTCGACTTGCTTTTCGCGCCGGAGGAACAAGTTCTTAGTCCCGTACATTGATTCGTATTGCCGGTTGCCGCTGAGCGAAATGGTGTGATTTCGAACAATGGCGCCAGAGCAAGAACTTGTGACTCGGTAGCGGTTCCAACAGTTCAAACATTTGCAGTCACGTACATCTGAACAAATTTGAAGTAGTATTGTTTTTTTTTTTTGAAATATTTTTATTTATTAAATTATATAGGGATATCTCTTGTGTGACCGACTGAATCGCTTCAGGCGGGCGTTCAACAGTGTATTTTCGTATCGAGCTTTCGCTTCGCAGCAGAGCTGTCCTCGAGTGTGAACTTTTTAGTTCTTGGCAAGCTCCTTGTGGGCGTCGGCCTTGGCGTTGTGGCCGTTCTCGTTGATGGCATCACCAACGGCGTCCTTGGCAGCACCGAGACTAAGAAGAGTGGTTAGCAATGCGATATTCAATTTGACTCGCAATGGCAGGCAGTTATCACATACCGAGTGCCGACGGAGGCGTTGCTGTCCTTGGCAATCTCCTTGTTGGTCTCCTTGGAAGCACCAGAGATGGCACCCTGGACGGTCTCAGAGACGTAGTTGACGGCTTGCTTGGCAGACTCCATTGTGAATGTAGAGATTGGTAACTCGAAAGTTGAGTGTAAAGAAGATGTTTGAGTGGAAGTAGTGTGAAGAGTGTGTGTGTGATGAGGAGGGAAAGAAAACAGCAAGACGAAGGGGAAGGCCGGGGATTATATAGACTTTCAGACTACGATGCTTGGCCTTTCTTCTCAATACAATTTCACGATGGCGGAAGAGGGGCGCCCCAAGTACACGCATCTCACATGCCACACCCCCTCTGTTGAGAACATCCAGAGAGTGGTAGGGTGAGGCTAACCTAAGCCATTGGCAGTGTGGCTTGCGCAAGTTCAGATCCACCCGGGGCCGTAGGACGATGGGAGAGGAAGTCGTCCGGCTTCGTGGCTAATTGCTCTGGTGATGCGAGACAGGGGTACCCGGAGAAGCGAAAAGGGGGTAAAATCCAGCTTTGGGGTAGGAGGAATAAACCTACGTCACATTCGAGATTGCCCCGCGGTGCGGTCCCCGTTCGTGAGAGCCCCTCCAAAGTGTGGCGGAAGCGGTGTCTCTCTCTGTCTGTGCCGCCGCCCCCGCCGTCCACCTTCTCTGGTAGCGCCGTCTGCAGCCTGCGGCGACCCCTTTCAGTGGCTGCGCCGCCGACCAGTTGGGTGGCTTGTTACCTGCGGTTGTTTCCGACCAGCCACACCTCTCCATCCACAATGACGACATGACTTTGGTTTGACTGCGAAGCTTGATTTGATACACCAGCCACGATTCGCGGGTATTGCTCGCCAACAGCAGAACGGTTTTCCAAACGACAGGCCCAACAGAGCATCGTCAGGTGCCGTGGAACCGCATTGGCATCAGTCGACAATCTCTCCCAGTTCAGGCCACTTTTCTCCCTCTCTACTGCACAAGCATTTCATTTCTCCCTGTTACCCCTCCTTGTGCAATCCACTCGATTAGCTTATTCGGTTCTTCATTCTGCGACTAGAGATCTAGCGTTCAATCATGGGCGGGGTCTCGGAAAAGGGCCTTTGTTGGCGGGGTTATGCGTTCGAGCCTGTCGCCATCGTAGAATTCCGTTTTCGTAGCCAAATCAGCGATGTGAGTCTCAAACTGTGCGCCTCTGCATCATCATTTAGGTTGGCTGAGCCACAGGGTCCCGCACCGAGCCACAGCTGCACGCCCCTTCCCCCCATCGGCAGGGGAGCCGTGGAGCTGTGCAACGCTACAAAAACCGGTTTTGGGCCAGCAGCTTGACCTGCATCATGCCTGTGGCTAGTGCGCTAGGCTTTACACATCATCCCATGGACCGTTCTGGACTCTCTCCGGATCCTGTCGCTCTGACTTTTCGTCGGCTTTGCATTTGTCTAGGATATAATGGAAAGCAAGAGAAATCTCTGGTTTTACTCCCGGAATCAGCCACTCCGGGCTGCGAGACATGCCGTGGCTTGCGTATGCATCAGCCGTTCCTTGATTTTGACAGTCCACCACGGTCTCGGCGCCACACTCTAGACTCACGGCAATTTGCGGCTGTCCGATATATGATTTCGATTGTGGCTCCTCAACAAATAATTTGATATCTGGTCTTTTTCCGTGTGTAATACCATATGCGTCATTAGAGACATTTATCACATGGGTAGGCTCCGTTTTCTTCATGTCAACTTCCTTGGTTTTGATCTTTTCTATTGTGATGGGTAGTCAGCGATGCCCCCGACGTTGGCACTCACCAGCCACACTTGGTATAGATTCAGCTTTCATTTTGCCCATATTTCAACCCTCTACTTGCGGCCACAGTTTGGCATCTTCTGCCATCGAGTTTCTAAAATTGGAGATGCGCATAAATCTGCCCAATTCCAGGGACGCAGGGACGGCCGTCATCGGTCCACAAAACGCTGGCAGCCCAGTACTACTGGGTACATTTACCCTACAGAATTCGCGATGAATGACGTAGCAACGATTCATTGTGGCTGGGGAGGTGTGTAGATTAGAACTCGAGCCATCTTGCATAAACAAATGGGAATTTAGACATGGAAAAGTGATTACAGAGTGAAGAAGCCATATCGCCAGCGCCAAAAGGAAATCCAGCTGCCAGCACACGCTAGACGCCGTTGTGATACTAGTACAGATCCCAAAGTTATGATGTCTGAGTTACCACTCTTTGTCCCACTCCCAACCCTCAGACTGGTGAATCTCCTTCAAGAATTCAACACAGCGTGTCCAGTAAGGTTCTTTTTGCTGCTTTTTAATAATTGCATCGGGCACTATTTCCAGCTGTTAGCAATCGAAGCAGATGGCGATGGAAAGCGACTTACACTCGAGCCAGCCGTGAAAGCCTTCTGGTGCAAACATTGTTTCAATGCGAGGTTTGCCTATCCAGCCAGCATGCTCATCCTCTTCATTAATTCTTGTGAAGAATTGAGTCTGCTCTTCCACGAGAATGTCAATCTCTGGAACAATCATGAGTACGCGATTTGGTAGCGTCTCCCGCCTAGCCAGAATAGGACTCAGTCGAGGGTCCTCGCTGTGCTTAGCGCGGGCTGGGGCAGCATAGGAATCGAACAAGGGCTGAAGAAACGCCGTTGGGTCGCTCTTTGGCATCTTCTCGGGCTTGGGCTTGTCCCATGGCGAGATTCTCAGCTCGCACACCGCATATGCCGTGACGATGCCCTTGTATGCCGTGGGGGAGTCGCCGTGGCAGCTGGGCTGCTGCGTCGACGCCAACGCCATGTTTCCGCCCGCAGACAGACCAGAGATGGTCAAAAGCGCTGGATCAGCACCCCATCTGCTCTCTGCATTGTCCTTGATCCACTGCACCGTCGCGTCGACATCGTCGATGGCCGTGGGAAAGCTATGCTCAGGCGCGAATCGATACGTGATGCTGAGCACAACAGCGCCAGTTTCCTTGGCCCAAAGAGCGCATATCTGCGCATCCTGCTCCGCCACGCCACCAATGAATCCACCTCCGTGGATATCAATGTGAAGCGGACGAAGCTTTCGACCAGTGCCCTTGCCTTTTCCTTTGAACACCAGTGTGCGAACCGATCGGTTGGCGAAAACGGGAAGGTATTCTGTGACGAATGGCCGCGAAAACAGATACGGTGCGGCAGGGATTGAATAGGTGAGAAACACAAACTGTTGGAGCAACAGTATGCGCCATCTCATGCTCCAGGAAATGGTGGTGTTGAACAACCCTACACAAAGGGGCCGGAAAAAGATTCGCAAACCATTGAAGAGATTGTACGTCATTTTGAACTAGTTTTTCTGGATGAACCCTTGATGAAGGAGCAGGGAACGAAAAGGAGACTCTTGTTCCCGCCAAGTGCGTGCAGACGACTCCCGTATTACGGGCTGAGATGCGAGGCATCCCGACAGTGCGGCTGAGGCTAGCGGCCCCGAACGGTCTGGCAGTGTAAACACAGCGACGGACCATTCCGCAGGGGGGGAGCGTACTACGGACGATATCTAAGTATTTGCCAGTCATTATTTCCAGTCATACTGAGCTGAGGAAGCTATTCCCGAAAGCCTCAACTCCACGAAAAGAAAAATGGTCCGCAAGCCTGTAGGTAATGTTCAAACGGCCAACCTGTCGCCTGATGTTAGCGGCGCCATCACTGCCAACTATCGCCCTTGAACTATGCGCACGCCCGCCTTTGGAGCACTGCAACTGACAACGCGGACGGTGCCAAGAACCAGTTGCCCTGCTGCTGCATAATCGACATGAAAATATGTCTCTTGATCTCATTTATATATATGCCATGTAGTTGAAGAAGGTCAAGCTTCTGTCCAATTGTAGAATATCACGTGCCTGGCGTCAGTGGTCTGTGCTCGATCGTGCCTCGAACCCCACCATGAGCTGTGGCCAAGCAGACCGCCGCTCGCAGCGAACAGGCTGCACTAGCTCGGTCAACTGCCTCTGTAGCACCGTCTCCATCCAGCATACAGCCACCCATCGCATCCTTAGAGCAACAAGATCCGCTGAACGTATTGGCAAGGATGGATCTGGCATACGATCATATTCAGGAGGAGGCCTTCCGCCGGGATACGCCGAAGCCTGGTGAGAAGAGCTCCGAGGAGCCGCAGTCCTCCCTGAACAACGAGATCCAAGATGCCTACAAGGCCTTCTCGGCCAGTCCTTGGGGCGCCAAGATTGGTGGATTCTTTGGCAACATGGTAAAGCAGGTATGGTTTGTACCAAATCTCGTGGCAGAGCCGCAGAGTCACTAAATGATCTGTACAGGGAGAGTCTGTATACAACCAGGCGTCCAAAGAGCTCGCCGAGGTTGGTGAGGACGCAAGCAAAGGATTCGCCGACCTACGCGAAACGATTATAAGCCGAACCAGGGGCATGTCGATAAACGCCGCTGGCGACCAAGCAGCTGCCCGAGCCGCCGAGGGCGACGAAGGTACCCCGACCGCGACGGGCTCTGGCGCCGATGCCGATACGTACCTGTCGCGACTACGAACCGAGGCGGCCAAGCGACTGAAAGATCTCCAACAGGCCGAAGATGCCGCTGATGAAGCGCTTCTGCGATTTGGAACCAACGTCCGCGACTTCCTGCGCGACGCCATCCAAGTGGCGCCGCCCGTTGATGGTGCCGAAGGTAGCCAGGTTCTCTTTGAGAGCAAAGACGCTTCCGGCAAACGCGTCATCCATACCTCTCGATTCGATGCTCAAATCCATGTCATCCACACGTCTACCGACAGCTTCGCCAAGGACCCAGAAGGCGAGGAATACAACAAGTTTACCGCAGAGTTTGACGTGGAGAAGAAGACGGCCGACATTGCTTCAGATCTGGAGAAATACCCCGAGCTGCGCACCACCATGGAGAAGCTTGTCCCCGATCAAATTTCGTACGCCGATTTCTGGAAGCGTTACTACTTCCTCCGCCGCGGTATCGAGGATGCTGAGGCTCGCCGCAAGGAGCTCCTCAAAGGTACAGTCTTGCTCTAGAAGTCATGACAATTATGCTTTATCGTTCCGTCTGCTAATCAACTATTACAGCTGCTGCTGCTGATGACGAAGTCGGCTGGGATGACGACGAATCCGATGACGAGAGTGCTGCGGCCAAAAAGCCCGCGTCTGTCGAGTCTTCCACCACAATCAACCCTAAGAAGGACGGCCTGCTCAAGCCCACCGAGAAGCGCAAGTCAAACGACGAGAAATCGCAGGCCGACAGCGAGGCTAGCTATGACGTGGTTGGAGGCACCTCTGGCCTGCCCAGCCAAGCTGCCAGCAGCCCAAAGGAGTCGAAGAAGGACGACGACAGCGATGACGACTGGGAATAAGGAAAGAACATGCTTCCATCCGACCCCATTCAATACGGTCACATGAGTAATTGTTTTTGCGTTGCCGCTTCTTATTTTTTTCACTTGCTGGGATACCGATTTGCAGGCGTTTAGGTGTCATTCTCAAGTTGGAAGATGTTTCCAAATTTCATGTCTTTTTTCTCAAGTCGATAAACGTACTTTTGTATCTATGCATTGGGTATCAATACTCGGAGACCCGTCTAGCTGGCAAGTCTTTTCTCCTTTGCAGAAACCAATAAACTTTTCGAGCGTCACCGTTGAAAGCAAGCCCGTGTGTCAAACAGTCGGCACAGCCGCGGCACATCCCTTTACCTCTTCTTCTTGGTGACCATGGTGAAGCCATCCTCATCCACTTGCGGCTCCTGCTTCTCCCTGGGCGCCGGCGCATCGCCCATGTCCACATCGCTGCCACCATCGTCGTCGTCGTCGTCGTCGCTGCCCGACGCCTCATCGTCCGTGTCCTGGTTGGGGTCCTCGGCCTTTTGGAACATCTGCCCGACCTTGCTGCCCTTGAGCTTGGCGAAGCGCTCGGCCAGCGCGTTCGTCTCGTCGTACTGGCCGACAGCGCACTGCGTGCGCGCGCGGACAATCTGCTGCGCGACCTCGAGCGCCGAGTCGTCGTCGACGTTGACCTCAAACTCGTCCACCATGACCTGCAGCAGCACCGTCTCGACGTCCTCCGTGTCGGCCTCGTCTGCGGAGGCGGGAGCAGGGGCGGAAGTATTGTTATTAACGTTGGTGCTGGAGGCGGCGGGCGTCGCGGCGTCTGTGAATTCGGGAAAGAGGTCGACGATGGCGCCGGCGAACCAGTCGCGCTTCTCCGCCGAGTCGGGGCCGCCCCAGCCGTTGGTGACGGAGAGCGTCAGCGCGGGCCACAGGTGCAGAGCGTAGGCGACGGCCTGCTCAAAGTTGTGTTGGCGTGTGGCTGTTTGCAGGGGAAAAAGGTAAACCGTGTTAGCGAACCAGGTGGTGTGCGGGTGACAATGTAATGG
This sequence comes from Aphanocladium album, assembly GCA_029218145.1. Lineage (NCBI taxonomy): Eukaryota > Fungi > Ascomycota > Sordariomycetes > Hypocreales > Aphanocladium > Aphanocladium album. Next base: position 14,490 of record JARDXD010000448.1, read on the forward strand.
GAGATGCGCGCGCACGACGCAACTCCATGCAGGCAAGGTGACTAGGTTGGCTACATACCGGCCGGAGGAAGTTGTGAAGTCGAAGCCATGATTGTGGCCGTTAGCTGTGAAGTTTGCTTTGAGGTCGAGACTGGGGTGGCTTTCGAATATCTTTTTTAAATATAGCTTGGTTGTCACTCATGTGCAGGATTTTTTTTTTGCTCCCACTTTGGCGGGGTGGTGGAGGGGCAGATAATTGGTGGGGTGATTGGCGGCAATTGTTTAAAGTGGCGAGCCCACCTTCTCAGTGTAAGTGAGGCACAGCCGTTGATTAACATTTTCCTTTTTTCTCCTCAGGAAAAAAAGAAAAGAAACCTTATATTTAGCTGCTATTCTTAGTATTCCATCTTGGGATGCTTCTAATTTGAGCAAGCTTGAAGTCGGCTAGCCACCACTCCAGCTTCTCGGAAGCGCGCCTTTGTTGTTCATCCGCTGGAATTTAAGCCCATGGCCCACGATATCAAGTCGTGAGCCGGTAAGGGAGTAAACATGCGCACTGGAGAAATTTATTATAAAACAAACAATACGCACTTGGGATGGCACTGCAATTGTTTATTGCGCTTTTCTAGGTAGTTAAAATCTCAAGGCTCCAAGAAATTATCGATCCAGCTCATATCGTCCATACCAAAGCCAAAGCCATCGAGATTGTTCATATCATGGAACAAGCCCTGAACGGTGGCCATCTCTGGAGCGGCACTGCTACTGTCATGCTTCGATGTAGTTATTTCGGACACCTTGGTTGCCAAATTTTGGAACGATGCCACGCATTGTTTTACAAAGGGACTCAAATGTTCGTGAGCCTGCAACTCCGCCATGGCCTGATTCCAATACTGGGAAGCTGGTGTAGAAGCAACCAACTCGGAACGTAGATGAGCGATAACTAACACTGTACTGGCCAAGTGAAGATAAAAAATTCTATACCACCAAGGCAGCAGTCCGACCGACGAAGCGTCAATCTGGCGGCATTCGTCCATTTGGCTGATCATTTTCTGCGCGTTTCCGACGCACATCGAAGCACAGTCTCTCATAAAGTTTTCGCCGAGGCTGATGTCCGACGCCGACTTTGGTTCCAGTTGAGATTGACAAAACTTTATCAGCATTGGCCTGAATAAAATGATTCGGCTGTGCAACAGACTTGAAAAAGAGTCAACCTAGCCGATAATGAAGACAGTTGTGACAAGTTTACATACCGAAAGCGTAGATAAATTGCCGTTCTGTACACAGAAATTTCGCTCTTGGCTACCGAATGCTCGCATATCAGGGACGGTGGAAGGGTGTTTTCCCACTTCGTGAGACAGGCATCAAGCCGCGATATGTTTCTTATTTGGTCGCGGTGCTCGTATAGAACCGGCAACCCGAGAATCTCAGAAAAGTCGTTATGCTGAGGTGGAGACTGCGAAATAACGATATGGTTGCAGATTTCATACAGCTCTAGCGTTTTGATAAAGTATATACTTGTCCCAGGACCCATGCTATTTGGAGCAACGGCAAATGGTGCGGTTGAGCTGCGACCCAAAACCCAGGAAACTATTCTGCTATATGTCAGTGGCTGGACTCATAAGAGTTTATTAGGTGGTTCGGACCTGTCCATGTACACACAGCTATTCCACAAGCGAGACCGAAAGTCTTCTTCTGCAGCTGGGATCCCGGAAGTGGATAGGGAGTCATGCATGTTAAGGCCAAGACTTTGCGCCATGCGAATAGCCGAACCAACCACCATCCACATCTGATGAGTACTATTGGTGCATTGTAAGTACCGGCCCATGAGAAGTAAGCACTGCACAAGCGCTTCCGAGCCGGGCCCATCCCACGCAATGGCATCGGGACTTACGCCAGCCCAGGCACGCCGAAAGTATCTGTTGCTGATGCGTTCTCGTTCCTCCGCCGCCCTATCTTCCTGTAGCTGTGTAGTCAGCGCAAAAATAGTGTTTAGGATGCTGAAAAGAACAGGCTCGTCCACGCTCGATTCCGTTGAAGTGCCCTCAAAAAGAGCTTGATAGAAGTGGCTGAAGCGCTGGCTGTCGAGAAACGGCTCGATTGGATGAATATGATGCCAATATATGCTCATCAGGTGGTCAGCCTGCTTCCTCGGAGGCAGAACCTGTTCGTCAGAGCTGGTTCCGGCAACCGAGATACGACGGCAAGGAAGAACCCCAAAAAGTGGTGCATCCGTCATAGGCACAAGACTCCGCCCAGCTTCTGGCGCGACCCCAAGTCGTGCATCTATGACTGCATTGACCTGTGTGGCAAATGTGCCATGGGAGGCCGTGGTCTGCTGAACGACTTCCGTGGATGACTGATCTTGATGCTTCAGTGGCGAGCTGTGGTGCTGGGATGAGTGAGACGTAGGGCGAGTGTAGGCGCAGTCAAGGCCGCCGTCTTGGCATCTTTTGCAGGCTAGCAGAGATTGTAAGACGACGTGGGAAAAAAAAAGCCGCATAGCAACTGAAAAAACCTACACGGACGACGGCCATCACACTTGAGTTTTTTCAGCCGACAAAATCGGCAGGCAATTGGTACCTTCAGGCGTGCTGAACTTGGTTTCGGGCCCTGTGAAGCCTTCGAGCTCATGGCATCAATGGTGCTGCGGCACGGGGTAGATCCCGCAACTCCACTACCGGACTCAGGAGAGCACAACAATGGAACAAACAATATAATCGTCAACGGACAAGAGACACAAAAGCGCAAGGATGAGGAGAACAGGCAACGTCCATGTGCGAAGCAGTTCACGAAGGGATCCGGTGGCAACCCGCAGGGTCTCCACATTCATCCGAGCTCTCGCAACGCCTTCCGATTGGTTACACCCAAGTCAAAGATGACAATCTACTTGTTATAAAAGATGGGAAACAAATTCGCAAAGATTATTTGTTGGTCAGATCTCATCCATTTTCATTCTTTCATTGCAGCTCTTGGCCCAGAACTGCCATTGTGTGCATGATGCCGAGGCCCGAACTATCGCAAGACCCCGAGGCCGGGGAGGTCGACGCATCTCTTGGCCACACCAATAATCCTATCATCGTCGAGTTTCGGCCTGGCGACCCGAGCAATCCTCTCAATTTCCCTGCTCACAAGAAGTGGCTCATTACCACAGTTGTCACAGCGTCAGTCTTTGCAGTTACCCTCACGTCATCTGCTTACTCTGCCTCGTCGGAGCAGATTCTTGCCGAGTTTCACTCCAGCAAGGAGGTATTCGCGCTGGGTATATCTCTCTTCGTTTTTGGCTTCGCGGTAGGACCCCCTGTATGGGCGCCTGTTTCTGAGCTATACGGTCGCAGGATCCTCTTCGTTGCCAGCCACGCCCTCATAGTCGCCTTTGTGGCTGCGGCTGCCGGCTGCACTAACATGGCATCTCTACTGGTGTTTCGACTGCTGGCCGGCATATTCGGTGCGAGTCCTTTGACAAACTCGGGTGGTATCATTGCAGATCTGTTTCCTCATTCGGAGCGAGGCCTAGCCATGGCAGTATTTGCTGCAGCACCCTTCATGGGGCCGATGCTAGGTCCAGTAATTGGGGGGTTTGTCACCATTACGATCGGGTGGCGATGGCTTCAGGGAATCTGCTGCGTGCTGATTGCTGTTGTGTGGATTCTTGGCGTTTTTATTCTACCTGAAACATACGCACCAGCTCTTTTGTCAAGAAAAGCACGCCAACTTGAGCGTGAAACTGGCACCGCCCACACCACCATGTACGATGACAAAAGAGTAGCTGCATCGGAGATACTCACCACAGCCTTCAAGAGGCCCTGGGTACTTCTGTTCATGGAGCCCATTGTTCTATTTGCATCCACATATATGGCTATTCTATATGGTACCATATACATGTTCATGGGCGCATTTCCAATCGTGTACGAGTCCAAGCGTGGCTGGGACCAGGGCATCGGCGGTCTAGCGTTTTTGGGGTTGGTCGCGGGTATGCTGCTGGGCCTTGCCTACACTATCATTGACAACAAATGGAGATATAGCAAGCTTGAAAAAAACGCAACCCCCGAATCTCGGCTGCCCCCCGCAAGTGTTGGAGCAATCGCGTTACCTGTGAGTATGTTCGGCTTCGCCTGGACCAACGGGCCGAACATACACTGGTCGGTCAGCATCATTCTCTCTACTCCATTCGGTTTCGGCTGTGTCCTGGTCTTCCTGTCTTGTCTCAACTACCTAATCGACTCGTATACAGTCTATGCAGCCTCAGTCCTTGCGGCAGGAGCTATGCTGCGGTCGTTTTTCGGGGCCGCATTTCCACTGTTCGTTTCGCAGATGTACCAAAACCTCGGTATTCACTGGGCAAGCTCAATTCCCGCATTTTTGACTCTAATATGCGTCCCATTTCCTTTCTTGATGTATAAGTACGGCGCCAAATTGAGGTTACGGTGCAAGTATGCGCAGAAGGCTGCTTCACTGATGACGGTGACGCAGGCTGAAGTGCAATCTGAGGCATCAGCAGAGGGAACGGTTAATCAGAGTATCAAAAAGCTGTAGCAGAATCTAATATACTAAATTTTGTGTACTACCCTCCAAGAACTTGCCCGATTGTATGCTTTGGGGATGCTTATGAAGCCGTTTCATGACCTTGTGTTGGGTCGTATCCTGACCATTCTTTAACACAGTGTGGGTTCGTCAAAGCAGTCATCCCACGCAGTGTACCCATATGCCCAAAATAACCTCAACTTTTCCAACCCCTGGATGGAGTTGCATTCGATGAGCGGGTACTGCCAAATCGTGGACACGCAATCGTCTATAAATTGCTGGTCTCCAACTGGTCCACCCGCTAAGCCAACACCGGCAACCAATAGTGGCCACATGAGTGCAGGTTTGTACTTGATTCTAGACCAAAGGTGTCTTAGAAGCTTGACCAGTTTGCGCGTTTCGACTCCGCACGGTCCACTGCGCGAGGTTCCGTCGCTCTTGGATATGGCTGTATGCGGTTCAGCCGCGTGTTTCGTCATTTTTTCCGGCTGCATCAACGTCAAATGCCCGTAAAGCCGCACTGCCACAACATATATCTCACCGAGGGAGAGTGTGACGTCTTTATCAACCAGGGTTCGTTCTGTCGCCCAGGCCCGCACGTCAAAACCATCTATTGCAGTAAAAGTCTGTCGAGTTTGGGCCAAAAAGGTCGCTTTCTCTGCCACGCCGCTTGCGAGTTGGTATCGCAACCGCGAGATTTGTATTATACACATCAACATAGCCACAGGGCAGGGCGTATCGCCACTAACTTCTTGCCCATGAAGCGCCATTCGCAATTCGTCGTCGGTGTAGCAGGCATAACCAAGAATCTGATGACGGGCTGGGCTCAATGTGTTGCCGAAGATAGCGCGGCTAAAATCGGAATGTCAATCATTTGGTCGGCTATCAGATGAACCTTCAGCTTACCATAATATGAGGCGAAACCTGACCATTCCGGCTGGTAGATCCTGTAATGCTCTTATACCTCCAAGATGCTTTATGTAGGCAAATGCACCCTTCAAATGTGCGTGCCACACGCAGCCACTCATATTAGAATCGAGGCTCGAAAGCACGTATAGACTGTGTATGGCCAGGCTTTTCTCTGGTGCCTGCTCGGATTTCATGAGCTTGTTGACGGTCGCCAAATGCATCACTAAATAGCGATAGTACTGCGTGCGGAGACCAAGAAAAACTGGATCCTCAATTGGCACCAGTTTGTTACGGCTTTTGGAGGCATTAGAGATTCGATTGCCCAAGACGAGACAAACGAACGAAGAAGGTATGACAGCACCCGTGTTGAAGGGTGGCTCGCGTACAGTCTCCAAGTCATTGGATCGTAGCGGCTTGATGACTGTCAAATCTTCACCCAGTTAGTCGCCGCAGGCAAAGCACGAAGCACAAGTTTGACTTACAGTAACGAATAGCTTGCATGAAGTCCCAATCAGGAGGCGCAGTTTCGCGTACTGGCGCTGGCTTGATGGCTAATGGTCGATGCCGCGATTGACCTTTGTCTTCTGGAGGAGACGTCCGTCGAAGTGTATAATCACACGTACGACCTCCAGCGGAGCACCTTTTGCAAACTGGGTGCGTCTCGTCACACTTGACACGCCGAGCACTGCGATCGGGGCGCAATTCTTGTTAGCACAGAAAGTGGACAAGTCGGCAATTGAGGCGCGCTAACCGGCAGCTATTACAGCCTGTCCTGGCACGAGGGGACCAACGTTTTTGTCGCGGCGCGGTCGGTGCCGTTGACGGCTCAGCGAGTTGAGTCGACATATTTCTAAGTCCGAGGCGTTAGCAGGCTGGGGGTAGCGCCACAGCCAGACGTGGTACGTACTTGTGAGAATTCGCGATTCTTGTCAAGCTTGGAGACCCGACCACAGAGCAGGATGGAGCGGAAAAGAAGCAAGTGAGTTGGGGCTGAAATGCTCAAGCCATAGAGAAGCCAGGCACCCCGGGCATTATGTTCCATCACTAAGACGAGACCCCGAGTTAGGAAAGGCGGCAAATCCCGCCAAGTAGACTGCATCTGATAAAATCCACCCAAAGGCAAGGTCGAACTTTTGGATAATTTTTTCCGTTCGATGAAGAGAAATGAAGAAAACAAGAGAAGAAGAAAATGTCGCTCTATTACAGCAGCCGGGAATATGGCAATCCATTTCACCTGCTTATGCGATTATAGTCGTTGCCTCCCTCAATTCCCGCAGGTTTCATCGAGTCATGGCGTATACAAATGACGCCCTACAAGTGCTAGAGCTAGTTAGGGGGCCGACTTATTAATATTGCGGAGGGTGTGGAGCCACCATCCGCGGCTACTGTGCTGCTAAGTTAACTGTTATGCACTGGCGAGTAGTTTGAGCAAGAGTGATAATTGACATGCAGTTGAAATACACGGCGGGCGTGATCCAGTGGTTGTACTAAAACGTCAATCGATATTTCCAGAGTTAAGAAGCGTACCAGGAGGTCTCTGACCCCGACCCTAACATTCGCGTTGATCAATCTCGTTTACTAGCAACGCCTGACCAATAACTAATAAGCGACTCCAGTGGGCCCTCTCAGTGGCGTGTCGAGTCCACAGCAGTAGACGACCGCGAGGTGGCACAGCGCTGATGTTGAACGCGTCCACTATATCATACCGGCCACCTTCCAGCTCAAAATCAGCAGCGTGTAGGAGCGCAGATAGCCAAATTTTAACCCCTATTGATGCCCAGACGTTAGCGGACGCTGGCCAACTTTCGCTGCATTGCATTGATGTTCAACGGAATCAGGTTAGAGTATCTTACCTGTTACGAAGAGGAACCGCCCAGGGCAAACCCAACGTCCCAAGCCAAACGCCAAGTAGCCAGGGCCCGTCGTTGTGGCGAGCTTACCACTGTCGACCCAACGCAAGCCGTCAAATTCCTCGGGGTTTGCAATGAATTCAGCGGATCTGTTAGACAGATACGTCACTGGCAGAACGAGAGAGCCTGTGCCTTGTCAATCTACTGTGATTTCCGCGTGGTAATGTGAGCAAAAAGCACCTTTGGGAATGATGTACTGCCCTACTTCGACATCTTTTGCAGCCATTCTGACAGTATTTACACTGTCGGGTTTCATGCGCAGAACTTCTCGAACGAATGAATCAGTTAGCGGCGCGTCTTGCAGCGACGGTGCAGTCTCAGTCGCCCTGAATGATTCCCGCATGGCTTCCAACTCCACACGCAATCTCTGCTGAGATTCTGGCCGCTGGGCTAAGAAAAACGTAATCCAGACAAACACTGTAGCACTCCATTATTTTAGCTTCAGTTTGTTACAGGAATAGGTTTTGGGTTGTGAGAATTGTCGACGTACGTTTGGTGTATGGAACCCATGAGTACCGCCCAGGCGATGATCATAATACGAAGTTTTGCTCCGATGGATATGTCACCATCCAGGTTCGCATTCCGACGGGCAAGATGCCTCAGTAAATTTTCATCCTACTCTGTCAATTTGCATTATTTTGGTAGCAGAGGGTCCTTGTTGCATACCTTTGGGGACGCATCAGAGTCTGTGTAGCAGATATCTTTCCACATAGTTGACGCCAAACTCCAGCCCAAGTGCACTGGGAGCCTGCAGCATCCGAAATAAACCCTAGAAAGCATTCAAAGTGAGCCATATGAGTACCGAGGCTGGAACTCCTCTCTAACCATGTATAGATAGTCCATATCAGGGGGTGTCTTCTACCAAGAATAGACTGATTCTTGTATAGGCCTGTCAGATGCGCCATGTCTTCGACAACCTCGTGAGCTCTATGAATGTTGATCCCAGTTGTATATTTCTTCGCGAACCTATTCGATTAGTATAATGTCTAGCGCAGCTGTGTAAACGACCACCCAGCCTACCTCTCCCAAGAACACACTTAACGCCATCTTCGTGACTGCTTCGTTCAAGAATGGGACAAGATCAATGGACTTTCCATCAGTGTTCATCGAAATAATCTCGGAGACTGATTGTTGGAAGATAGGGAAAGCTGGGTCCAGAGCAATTAGCGGCTCGTAAGGCTCAGTCAACGCTGGAGTCATACCTTGACCTGAAATCGCATCTGGCTTCGCTGCCAAATACTTTTTTATTGCGAGATCGACATCGCGAATAAAATTTCTTCCACACCAATCGTATATGAAACTCATACCCATTAACTTGCAATTTTACATTAGCGGATATTACACAGAACCGAGTTTTGCATACCTTCGCCATCGCAGGCTGGAAGTTGAAAGAGCTTTCCTCCGTAAGGACGCGCCTTGCATGCTCGTGAGAGACAAGATATTCCAACTGCAAAAAAAAGTTGAATAAAGATAGCTTAACAAACAATTTGAGGACTGACCTGTTTATTACGCTGTACCGCAATAACTGAGCCATGATCACACAAAGCTTGCGTCATAGATTGAACGGGTCGGTTCGCTATGTCAGTCTCCTATAAATTTTAAAGAAAAAAGTCAGAAAATAAGCGTCTCCGCAATATCACGAGAACTTACGCTCAGAGGCACGAAAGGAGGCGACTTCAGCCCATGGTACTGTCATGTCGTTAGCGTGTTTTCTGGTTCACTTGAATCAAAAGACGTGCCTTTCTCTGAGGATGCAAATGTGCTATGCAGCATAATGCTATAAATACAGACCCAGCAGCCGCAAAGTAGTTATGATAACACAAAATCAATGCTAGCAACATGGTGGAAGATGCTGCCTAATTGACTGGCTAAAAGTGTTGAAAAAAGGGGTTTCCTTTTCGATTGCTGATTTTCGTTCATAAAAAGGGCGAACTGTGTTATTACCCGAAAATGACGGGTTTGCAAAAGAAAAAGAGGTTTGCATATTGTCATTACAAAATTCTGCGCCGCCAATTCTCGCGACAGACCCTTTACCCAGAGCGTCGCCACAGCGGGCCGTATGAAACAACTCAGCGGCTCACCGCTCCAACCCCTAGATTACAGATGCCGCTATCATGATATTTTGCTGCTGTTCAATGGCGGAGAAATACTCCAGCCGAATAATGGGCTGAATAGAAGCCCCCCTGAAAAGACATGAATTGTCTCGCCAACCATGTTAGGCGATCCACATCCATCGCGTGCTGGGGATCTGTTGCGCAACGGGTGCTCAACTCTCGCGCAGCTCGAGAATCACATGAATTATTTAAGACACGGCATATCTATGTATATAGTAGGGTGGCCAATTCCATGGAACGTCCGTGCTGCAACATTGCTTTTGTGCTTTGATTTCTCTACTGGTAGCACCCATCACTCACATGACCAACTGCCACGTACATATGCAGAGACATCTAGTTACCGAAAGATCGGTCTTGATATTTTATGCAGGTCCCTGCCGCCCAATGTGGTGGCGTAGAATCAGACAAGTTAAAGTTGTAGCAGCTAAATCATTTCCCTATCCTGAATTTTCCAGCGAAGATCGAAGCGGGTACGGTTGTCTGTCTCGCAGCTAGAATACACCTGGCATCATCCTTGATGGAACCGCACGGCGATACCAGTACTCGTCCCATGTCTTTCCGTATTTCTCCTTGCAACCTCATCATGCAAACAGCGGTGTGCGAGGATGACAATCAGAGCCTCGGGTTTTATTAAACGCTAATCTTTGACTTACCTGAGCACAAAAGTTTCATCTGATGAACTTTGCCATCAGACGTCTTGTATGTTATGTGGAGTAGTTTCGGCGTGGGGCACCAAATGGTACATTCTCCCATGGTGTTTCTAACACGGGCTTTTTGGCGGGTTGTCAGATGATTTAAAGCCCACCCTAGAAAAAAAAATTTGAGAGACATAAGCGAGCTGGTGAGAGTACTTTTGGTTTTTGAGCGAGGTACTGCGACTGCAAAGTCCAAGTGTTCGGCATTACAGCGGCGAGGCCATAGATGCTGTAGAAACTGAACTGCTCATTGGTAGAGTCAAGAGTTTCGAAGAACCTGAACAAAGCATTAAAGTATTGGAAGGAACTTGGAGAGTCTGTCAGAAAATGGGTTATCAGTCCACATAGTTAGAATATTCGGCAACGATTATAGCTCGGTAGAGCACAGTGAGAGCCATGGAATTGGTGATTTTGCCGTGTACTTCATACTGATGCGCGGCAAAAGAAAGATCTTTGTATGCAAGGTTAGCAAGCCCATGGTCCTTTTTCTCTGATGAAAACTCAAACGAGCCGAGCCAGAGCGGATGTAGCTCTCCGCCATTAAAAACATCGAAAAACGGGTATTCTAAATTGATCAATCCTGTTCTTGTCGTTGGGGCATTCGGGAAACGAACCGCTAATTATCGTAACTGTCGCCAGTGGCGTCTGGGAAAAGGCGGGCCTTGCAATAGAAGATGCCGACGAGTAAAAAAAGCCACGAGCTGGCCGCCAAATAAAGGAATCCCAATGCAGCGCGACGTAGGAAGGTTCGATAATTCCCAGGTATGCGCCAAAGATAGCGAGACCAATGGTCAAGAATCAAGCGGTCAGTCCGTTGAGCTTATACGGGTGTCGCGTTCCTTCAGGCGTGCAAGGGCCGAAAGCAGTTGACCCAGGCAGCAACACGAAAAGAAACGCTGCAGAGAGCAGCCAGGCACCGTAGAAAACAAAACAGTTGACTTTTACCTCTGGCAAACGCGAAAAGAAGAATTTGGATGACATCTCTGACCACAATGCGGAGGCAGCAGCAAGAAGGGATGGGTCGAAAAAGCTGTAAGAAATCCAGTAGAACCAGACGTAGGTAGGGCAGAGCAATAGAAGAAGCAAACATGCAATTTCTTGTATGAGCAGCCAGCCATGACTTAAGTTATGGCGTACATACATGTTGATTACCTGGAGGATAGATTGCGCTTGAGATTCGTGACGGTTACAGTCATGCGGTTATGCGCCTATCACTATATACTGCACTTGTATGTCTCCAGCTCAATGATTAATATGAGATCATTTCCAAAACAACAGTCCTTATTTTGATCATTGAGCAAATTGACGGTGTCATGGTTTGGTCCAGCCACTCTGGGGCGGACTGTAACCCACCAGCGGGTTGTCTCGCTGCCATGGCGTCAGAAACATGTCTCAGTATCTTCTAACCCAAAACATATGACAGAATATTGAAGTCCGTAGCTGAATATTCCGCTTATTATCATTTGACTGAAGCTGTCATCAAAGCCCGATGCTCCGGCCCATACCAAAGGGCATGGCTGAGCTGAGACAGCGAATACGGCCTCTGCTAGCGCAGTGGATGCTAGCGAGGTGGATATGACTGGAGTAATTACTGCTCAAAAAATCTGGAATGAGAAAGATAAATATTAAGTTCAGCCGCGTAGGGTATTCATGTTAGGCGGTGACAGGCAGAGATACTAATCGCGGTCCAGTGGTATGCGCTCCACAGTGCAAGTTGCACACTCACTGAATGAGAAACGAAATTACCCAATAGCTCTTTACCTTGAACGTCAACATGGACTCATTCTTAGAGACTTTAGACTTTGTTGTGCTCGATCATTTTTATGGTGGTCTACAACATCGAGCGAGAACTGCAGAGAAAGTTCGCAATAACCGAGCTATGATACTTCAAGCCATGTGGCTTAAAGATGCCATTGATATCCTCGTCGGTAGACGAATCTCGTCGGTAGACGAGTTATATGAACTCGGGCAAAGGTGAAACTATATGGCAACATGACAGCATGTACGGACAAACGCTGAGTCTGTTCTTTGCCCCCTATGGTATGCCAATACTCAGAAATTTTAGGTGCTGCCCTACGTAGACGTCAGGATTATATCGACGTTTATTTACCTCCTTTTTGGTACTCTTTGTTACTACTTCATGTTTGATTTCAATTTGAAGCAACCTAAAAGTACAGGAGAAACCAGGTGCGCAGGGAAATACAAGAATCTCTCATGACCCTTTTCCTACTTAATTTGACCACTCCCCCAGTGTTCGCGGCGCGAGTCAGAGGCCACGCAAAGCTGTACTCTTTCGGCACAGAGAGTATCCCATTCTAGTACGAAGTTGCCCAATCCCCTCTAGCGATGTTGTTCATCGATGGAGGAATAAATTTCTTGCATCGAGCAATGCACCACCCGATCCTATTCCGACGCTTTCACAGGCAACACCATTGGTACGTTCCTCACAGGAGAAATATTATTTCTGTAAGGGCCATGGCTGTTGATAGTCTTTTTTTTTGGAATAGGTACATTATTCCGACTCCATTTTCGGCATGTGCATCTCACCCCGTGGAGGCGTGGATACTGAGTCTGCCAGTATATCTGTATAGCTTCCCGTTCCCCATGTCGAAGCTTGCACAGATCTCAACACTGATCTACTCCAATGTATCGACATTTTGATCTTGAGCAAGGGCGACTTATCATCTCGCATCTTTTTGGCTCATTGTTTTGGCAGACGACAGTAGCCTTCAGTGGCATACGGTACACCACCGTGGCTTCGATATGAACTTTGGACAGTTGATTTCAGTCTGGGATAGGCTGTTTGGGACCTACGAAAGCCCCAATGAGTACGCTAGGCGAATTAGTAGAGGGCGGGAAAGGCAGGCTTTGGTGGTTGAATAACACTTCTGAAAAGTAAGACAAAGAGATCGGGTGCAAGGCAGGCAATCGTGGGTAACGGCAGACAAGTTTGGAATATGGTAAAACTGTAACTATCTCCATAGTCGCTCAAGTACTCCACCAATGTCACTCTACTCTGCTCTTGGCCGGGGCAGGGCGTGATTAAAGAGCCTCCTTGTCGCCCTGACATGGAATATGGGGGGAAAGTGGAGATGACATCATAGCGCGTGTGCTCGATCGCCAGCGCTGGCCAGCCACTGACAGCACGAATTGAGGCCCCCCGGAATGCGCTATAGATTGCACTATCTCAGTTGTTGACGTACTGCTTCACGGCCCCGTCCACCACAATAAATCTTCCAACGATTGCCTCAAGGTTTGCTCATGCCCTCTTTGCATCTCATGGTGAAGTACACAGACAATGCCAAAGCTCAGCACAACCTCAGTTTCTCTCGCTGTGACGCCTACCGTCGTGGCGACATTGTTTTCGCATGTGAGTGACGCCAGCACCATATTCGTCGCGCTGCTGCGCCTCGATTTGCTGCAGGTAGACTGTCAGTTTGCTGCTGCGGCTGTCGGTTTGATTTTTGTGGGAATGTTGTTTAAACTGACTGTCTGACTTGCTGCCACAGTACCTCAACCGGGAACCCCTTAGAGAGAAGCCGACCGCACACCTCTCCTATGATGAGGGGCTACGTTTGATCCGAACGTTCCTCCAGCATGCCGCGCGCCATACCGTCGAAGACTTGCAGGCATTTTCGAGTCAGTGGGTGCCCTCGCCACAATGGGTGAAGCTCGAAAACATTAAAATCCCCGAGGAGCACCTGTCGCGATCGGCTGAACTGATCAACGAGGAGCTTGGTGAGGAAGGGAGGGCTCTGGTCGGCGGAAGCCAATGGTGGCAATGGCGCAGACCAAAGAAGCCGCTCGAGGCTGAGTGGATTGAGATGCGCGCGGATGCAAATGCGAGAAAGAAGACCGCAGACCCCGGCCACCGCGTCATGTTGTACTTCCACGGCGGTGGCTACTACTTTGGCAGCGTGGACGAGCACAGGTACCAGATGCAGCGCCATGCGCGCAAGCTGAAAGCCAGGGTTCTTGCGCCGAGATATCGGCTGGCGCCTCAGTTCCCTTTTCCCTGTGGTTTGCAAGATTGCCTGGCGGCATATCTGCATCTGCTTTCTTCGCAGGACCCCAGCACGATCATTCTAGCTGGTGACTCCGCCGGCGGCGGCATGGCCATGGCTGTCCTCATTGTTTTACGCAACCAGGGAATACCGCTTCCAGCTGGCGCTATTCTTATAAGTCCATGGGTGGACTTGACACACTCTTTCAAGAGTCTCGCTGGCGATGCGCCAATGGATTACATTCCTCCAAATGGATTTCATCATCGGCCTTCAAAGGCGTGGCCTCCTCCAAATGATGACGATATTGCGGAGCTCAAGCGCGATGCACAGAAATTGAAGCGAGTACGCACAGGAGCCGCCGACTCCAAAAACTCAAGTGTTGAGACTGCAACGGAATTCGAGCACACGCCCGATGAGCGGCAGTATATTACACTTGATGTTGATGGAGAACCACTCACAATCAAAGACCAAATCCAAGTAAGCTTGAAACAACCGATGTTGATAAAAGTCAAAGCCTTACACGTTCTAGCTTTACACCACCAACGCACTCCTCGCTCATCCCCTTGTTAGCCCGGTACTACAAGCTAGCCTTGGAGGTCTGCCACCATTGCTGGTCATGGTCGGTGGTGCGGAGATCTTGCGTGACGAGCAAATTTACCTGGCACACAAGTGCGCCAACCCGCAGAAATACGCACCTCCTGCAGAAAGAATGTCCGAAAGAGAAAAGGAGCAACTGGCTAAGTTCAAACCAACAGATGTACAGTTACAAGTTTGGGATGACTTGTGTCACGTCGCACCAACGCTGAGCTTCACGAAGCCGGCAAAGTTCATGTACCGCTCTGTCGCTCAATTCGGTGCATGGTTGCTGGCTAGAGCGCAGCATCGCGGAATCGAAATTATGGATGATGACCAAATTTCGATCATTTCTTCCTCGGGCTCTGAAACACAGTTTGATAACGGTGTCGCAAAGGAAGAAGAACGACGCGAGGAGGAAGAGGTTGTGGCGGCCGCACCTGGCCAGGTTGGTAAGGCCGGAGATCCATTGCCCCCTTTCAAGAACCACATGATCAGACAGAGGGTTACTCGCCATGGCGTGACTCTTCCGCTTGCACCAGAGACGGAATTGGATGGTTGCAGCATAGAACCTCACGAGGTTGGGGTTTTCAAGGCAGGAACCGCGAAGAAGTGGATCGCGACTCGTCGAGAATACGACACCCGATATGCGAGCGCCAAGGCCAAGGTTCACAAGCAACTTGTAAGCGATCTAGCAACTGGCTTTCAGGACTTTGGGCCTGGGGAGCATCCGCCACCTGCAGCTCTAGCTGGCAGACGCAAGCTCGAATCTCACATGGTAGAGACCAAAAAGAAGAGAAGCTTTGGCCTGTCGCTCTGGTCTCTGTGGGGATCCAAGCATGACGAGGAAACAATCGAGCGAGAGAAGCAAGCTGAGGAACAACCACAAATCGAAATTGTCGCTGAAGATTCTGGCGGCCGTGCCTCTCACAGAGAACAAGGCGCTGGGCAGACAAACCCGGCGCAGAGCCCTGGCGATGGTGGCGTCACAAGCCGAAGTCGATCCCGTCGCAGAACTGTCGTTGACGAGCACCAGACAGAGCAGGATACTGCCGACGAAGATACTCCCGTCGCTCAGCTACTGCACAATCGGCAGGGGAGAGAAGCATCTCACCCCGGATTGCTCAGCCCTGACTACATTCCAGAAACGGGCGTCGCCGGAAAGCGCCCGTTCATCAAGGGCATGGCTCTACCATTCAGTCTGAATAAAGAAGCCGACACAGCCAGCATGGTGACTCTGACATCTGTCGCTAGCCCTAGCAAAGAGTCAAATAAGCAACTTGCTGCGCCGTACGTATCCAGCGACGGGGCGGGCGATTCTGAGAAGCAGGATGCTGCTACAAGCAAATCACCAACACTTTCGACAGAGAATGGCACTGCAGCATAACCGCTGAAAACATGTTTGGAGCCTGGAACATAGCAGGTCACTTTCATTTACTTTTCGATTGTTTCTCTTCGTCGTAGCATTTTTAGCACTATACCACCAAACACGCTGATTCTGTTATGTAATATTATCAATTCCAACCTCGATAGAGGTTGTTTGTTCTAACTTTTGCTCAGTGTAATACATGATAGTGTACATTCGGGACGGTATATACAGCTGGTCTCAGTTCCCGATGACCTGTGGCAGCCCTTCGTTACGCACGTGCTGCTCTCGTCCTCGACTTATTTTACAAGGAAGATCGTGGCGCACAATTTCGCATTGAACGTTCTCATTTCGGGGTCGTGGGCTAGTCGCTTAATCCACGCCGTTATAGCGCTTCCATTGCTCGACGTAGAAGTGAGGGTCGACTGAACCCTTTGCCAGACCCTTGTAGTCACCCTTATCGGCGTAGACTTGTCGGCTCACGAAAGGCGTAAGCTACAATGAAACAAAATTTGTCAGCGACATGCTGCAATTCGAGTGCGCGCTCCGCTACCAAAGCGACAACCAAGAGAAGCGTCTTTCTTACCTTGAAGTCTTTCAGATTTGGCACAGCGTATGTGCGCACTTTGTTCCACTCGATCACATATCCTCCGTACTTGGTGTGTCGACCCATAGATCCTGTGCGATTTCCCTTGTAGAAGCCTTTGTTGACATCCTTCGTCGTCAACTTCAGGTGACGATAGTGTCCGACACGAAGGGGTAGTGTCGGCCTCATAGTGTCGAATTGTTTGCGGGGTTTCAGTTGGGGAGAGTCTATAGCGAGGTGGAGGTGTTTTCAATCTTGAATCTGTACTTTCGATCGCGCGCACCTCGCCGGATCCTAGAAAACTTGACCGTGGATGATTGCCGATGGCTGTCGCGCGCATCTGGAAATTTCCCTGAAGCTGCTCCAGCACAAAGATGTCCCGGGGGCTCGCGTTGTTCCGGCTCCGAAGGGCGGTCCTGCGAGGCCCACTCTGTACCTGCCTCACTGTTAGAGCTATGCCGCAGCGCGGCCACAGGGCGATCGATGTCAGGAACACTCTCTCGACAAGTATAATAATAAAAATTGTGGACTGCTTATTGTTCGGCCTACGTGGCTAATTATTGCAGTCACTTATAATTTCTGCCATTTTCTGCTCGGCATGGCTTTCTGCAAGGTAGATCTCTGGTTTCTCTCTTTGCAACGAGGGGCATGAAGCTAACTGGTGGACTGATGCTAGTAACGGAATTCGGTGTTTCCCCTCGCTTCTTCCACGAGCTTCGGGCGCAAGACGGCGTGCAAGTGGCAAAATGGACGGATATCCTCTAGGAAGTCTCGATCATAACGTACCGCTAGTCATCTTCTCAGGCCTGACTTCGAGATCCTCCGAAATCGAGCTCGATGCGACCTTGCGAGAAGATGCTGCGCTGCTTCGATCTGATCTGCCCCCGCTCGATAGCAAAGAGGCAGAACTGCTCAAGCAACATTTCGAGGATGTAGATAATGAAGGACAGTCATGGACCGGGGTGTCAAGAGAGGAGCCATATCGACTCCGTATCAAGACAGTGGGACGTGTGAGTACTCTTCTAGTGACAGCTTTGACACTTCGAGAGCTAATCTTCCAAGACATATCCGTTGCCCCCGAAGCGCGCTGCGCTTCCACCAGATTCAGAGCCGACAAAACCGAATCCTATACTACATTCGCCATTCTCACCTCTCAGCCCAGCATCGACGTTGTACCCCGACGGGTTGATGAATGCCCTGTGGATACAGAAGCACCAGGAGCTTGTGCCCAGCGTATTCGCATGCTGCTATTGCTTAACGAACGACCCGGCCTCCGCAACGCTACAGGATAATCGGTTGAAGGCAGACATCAACAGCATCAAATCTACATTGACGGAAACTGGCTACAAGACACGATTGGCGGTGATTTTTGTCCAGCGCGATGGAGATGGAGGCTCTCCCTCGATTACCGATCAGATTTCGGAGCGATTGGAGAATATTCGAAAAGGCACAGCTATGGATCCCAAGGCAATCTTCTACATTCACCCTCAGGACTCGCCCTCCGATCTTAAGCAGGTTGCGGACAGCATTTTGGCCAGTCTCTACGGAACCGCCATCGAGTACTATAGAGATCTCGGCCGCCATTCACGGAAGAAGCGATCGCGCGGCGTTGTGCCCCAACCAACGATCCCGCCAACATCTGGCACCTCTCAAACTCTCTCCATGCCGGATTGGAATTTTCGATATGATTTCAAAACTGCTGTTTTCTCAGAGTTCAGACAGGAGTTTGATCCTGCTATTCGATCGTTTGAGCAAGCATATGAAATTCTTCTGGGTCAAGATGTGATGGACACAATTCCGAGCTGGAGTCCCCGCTGGAATGAATCAAGGTTGATTGCCGATATCATCTCAATACGCTGTTTACGACTGCATCTCTGGATGAATCAGCCAAGCTTGGCCGTCCGTCGCTGGCAAGCACACCGAGATCGTATTGGTGATTTGGTCGACCGGAGAGGCCGAGGAACAAACAACTATGGATGGCAAGCGTGGGAGGCTCGTTGGGCTCTGGTTATGGCGCAGCTCATAGAAAAAGTTGAGTTGCCGGGTCTTGCACCTTCGACCATGAACCTCTACTTGCAGCCTGAAAAGGCCGTACTCGGTGAGCGCCTACATCCATGGGAACTGCTACATCACACTGGATATTGGTATCGTATCGCTGCTAGACATATTGGAGCTCGAAGGACTCTTGCTCTGATGATACCTGATGAGGATCGTATACCGCCAAACAGCTCGAATGCCAAAGGTTCCCAGTACTACGACACGTATCTTTGCCCGCCTCCTTACAAGGAAAACCCTGTGGAAGGACATGGCGTTGATCATTCACAACTGATCATCGACTGCTTAATTGCGGCACGAACCCAATTCCAAGGTCGGAAACAACTACGCATAGCTGCTGAGCTATCGCTCGAATGTGCCCGCGAGATGGCGAAGCTAGAGGCCTGGCAAGATGTCCTCGCAATGCTGCGCCCTTTATGGGAAGATTTATCATTCCGTACCGAGAATTGGGTTGATATATCCGAGGAAATGTGCTGGCTGATGCGTCGCGCAGCCGTTGCCGCCGGCCGAGGAGAACTAGTAGTCGCCATTGACTGGGAGCTCATGGATAAAAGTGAGTTGAATTGCAAGATATCTGGTGGAGAATTGCAACTAAAATGTAGCAGAATTCTCGAAACGGCCATATTGGCACTATGATCTTGGAAAGAGTCTCGATGGCATGAAACTGGAAGAGATGCCGTCCGTCAATGTTTCTGACGGGTCAGCAACTGGCTTCATCTCTACTTCGTTCGTATTTCAGAGCAAAGAAAGCAAGGCAGGAGAATTCTGCAAGGCTCAACTATCTCTCATTTCCAATGCCATGCCTGGCTCAGCGCCTGTTACTTTATCCAATGTCCGAATCGATTTCGAGGGCGGTTTGAAACCGATACAGTTGGAGCACGCAGCGGCTGGTGAAAGACAAGAAGCCGGTCGTTTGGTGCAGATTCGTCAAGTGACCTTGGATGAGGATTTCCCGGAGGATTCAGAAGACGACTTGCCGACAAAGCTACACGGCAGATGCAATTTGACACTGGAAGCGGGCCAACGCCTCGTCATTGAGATGGCGATTCCATTGCGAGAAGCAGGCGAGGTTGAGCCTCTATCAGTTGGCCTGGGTGTGGAAACTGGAAGTTTCAACCTAAGTCTAACTATACCATTCCGAGACACTGATGTCGCTGTTGGATGGTTCACGCCTGGTTCAGTCAAAGCCCGCAAAGTTCGAGCTGATTCTAGAACGTTGAATGTCCAACCTCGGCCGCCAAAGTTGAACATTATTATTGCTCAGCAGATGCAGCAATATTATGCAAACGAATTAATTGCATTGACAGTCATTCTACAAAATAACGAAGATGAAGCGGCCACAACGAAACTTGAAATCCACGCTTTTGGTAAAGTGATACCAATACTGCGGGTTAAAGCGGATGGCAAAGATTATGCCACTGATGGCCAGGCTGAAGAAGAGTCTATCCTCAGTGGCATCAGCCTAGGCAAAATTGAAAGCTCTGCATCTCGTGAAGCTGTGCTGGAGATCGATCCAATCACTGGCCCTATGTCCTATGAGCTACAAATGAGAGCGACGTATCATCTCGAAACCGATTCGGCCACACCTATCATACAGGTTTTCACGGTGCAGCTCAACTTGGTCAACGCATTCGAAGCGAACTACGATCTTGTTCCGAGACTGCACCCCGAGCCTTGGCCAAGTCTTTTTGATCCCGAAGGCTTAGATGATATCAATGAGGATGATGGAAAGCAGCGGGCGCCTATTGGCCTCGTTCAGCGCTGGTGCCTCCAGTCACACTATGCTTCGTTCGCGCAGGAGAATGTTCGCGTCCTAGACACAGAAGTTGAAGTTACCGAGTGCGTTGGCGGCGCACGATGCAGCATAAGCAAGCTGACACGAATTGCTGAACCTGAAGGCCTTCTAGTTGAACCAAAGACCATGCACGAAGCGCAGTTTCAACTTGAAGCGCAGAAAATGCAGCTAGAAGACCGAAGCCCAGTTTCGGTTGATTTAACGTTTAAAATCAAGTGGTGTCGCGCGGAATCAGCGCCTGACGCCCCGGTAAATACCACCATCATGCCTGTGGGACGATATCTAGTATTGGGATCAGAGCCACGCGTGCTGGCGACTGCTTTCCATGGTCAACCAGACGAAACTAGCACCATGCAGCTGGATCTCACGATTGAAAACCCGTCCAACCATCTACTTACATTTGGATTGACCATGGATCCTAGTGACGAGTTTGCATTTTCTGGAGCGAAGCAGACGACACTTCACATGCTACCTATGTCACGGCGCACTGCTACGTATCGACTCTTGCCACTTAAGCGAGGCTGCTACATTCGGCCCGGGCTAGTAGTGCGGGACAAATACTTTCAGAAGGTTCTCCGCATCATTCCTACAGAGGACATGAAGATTGATAAGGACGGTCTCTTGGTCTGGATCCCGGGGCTAGAGAATGATGATTTGCCAAGCGAAGAGGAAACCGAAGACGAGCAGCCGTAAATGAGGTTTGCATGACGATGATTGCGCAGCATGATATAAAGGCGTTACATGACTTTTTCCCATAGATAGACATAAACAATAAATTCGAGCCTATTGAAGCCCGTAGAAACCGCAATTTTCACCCAGACTCTGTGACAAATTCCAGCGTGACCTGCCTGTTTTGGTTAACAGAGAGTAACCACCACTGTTAGCGGCTACACGATGTTGCATCAGTGCCCTTGGTAGGTAGTTGGTAATCCTCGCGCATGACAGACGTTTTTTTTTTTCACCCACGCTTTGGCGCACCGCCCAGATGCTAATGATGCACTCCGTATACGTAGCAGAGCCGTGCTCTAGTCGAGACTCTCGTGTCAGCCGTCTTACAGGCCGTTGCCGCATGCAGTAAGCAAAGGTCTAGTTTGCGAAAGTAAAAATAGCATATTCCGCTCTGTGCACTTTTTAGGCGGGCCGGACGCTACCCACCGCCTGCATCAGCCCACGGCAACATGCCGAATCCTGCAGAGCCAATAGTGGCCATCACCTGAGCAGCATCTCTGCGATCATCGCGAAGGATCTGAAATTGTGGGCGACGTCCCGGCCTGAGGTTGCATGGTGACGTCTGCCACGGCGACTCTTTGTTTCGTCCACCAATTCGTCCATGCAACGGAGACTTTGAAAACAAGCACACCGCAGTCGTGTTTCCCAGGCTAGCTTTGGCGCATTCTGGCCCCATTCTGGGGTGACAATGCTCGACTCGCGGGCTGGTCATTCACTTTCCGTAATCAGGGCAAGGGACTCTTCTAGATGCATTGTAGACGAGGCTGCCAAAGTCAATAGGGCTCGCCAGTGGTATTCTTAACCTTAACGTCGGTCACTCTTGCTCCCCATTGGCAGCCCAACAGCAACGGGGCAGGGGGCGCAGCAGACCGCTCTGGTCGCGGTGTGAGAGGAGAGAGGCTGGTAGCGTCTCGTATCCGCAGCCTGGTTTCCAAAAATTGCCATACTCCCCGGCGAGTGCCCGATACGGCTTGCGCTAGCCCCGCCACGGCGAGACCCTGAAAGCTCTGACGTAGCTCCCTGCATAGTAAACCACTGCAAGCTAGCCCAGCGATCTAGCCAAGGCTGGGGTTGTGGGATATTGTCTAGAGACATTGTCGTATTTCTTGTGTGTCTTGCCTTTCAAGATAAATAGATGGTCATCCCTCCTTGCTTCATTCAGGAAATCATCACCCACATCAACAACTTCAAGACTTCAACCTCTACAACAACCAACTCAAAATCAGCTTCGGCATTTTTACACTCTCGCTTACAACCACACAACCATCATCAAAAATGCATTCTTTCGTTGCTCTCAGCCTCCTCACCCTCGCCGCCGCCACCCCGGTCCCCTCTGGCGGTGCCTGCTCCAACCCCGCCGCCGGCGTCTCTTCCTCCGAAGGCTTCAACCTCCGCATCAAGGTCGCTGACCCGACAAAGGCCAAGCTGGGCTCGACCCAGGTGGACGGCGCCTACATCACCATCGTGCACGTCGGCGCCGGCATCAACATGGTCACCCCCGGCGACCAGACCGCCGGCACCGACGGGGCGCTCTACGCCAAGGGCAACACCGTCGTCACCGGCTTCGACCAGACCTCGCTCGGCTGGAACCTGGCCTACGGGCAGGACAACAAGGACGTGGCCGGCGCCTACCTCAACTTTGGCCCCGGTACCGAGGGCGTGACCGTCGTCGACGACGGCAAGGGCGGCGTCAAGCTGGGTCCTAAGCAGTACATGGTCTGCGACGAGCACATTCCCTACGGCCTCGCCGTCGAGATGACAAACTCGGGCGCCGTGCCCAGCAACTGCGTCGCCGTGACGCTTGTCCCCGAGTGCGCGCCTACCGGCAGCGGCGCCAAGGGCCAGAAAATTGCCAAGTCTCGCTGCATGAAGCCCGTCAAGGCCTAGATGCGATACCTTGAGGCGTCTGTTCTGTTTTTGAAATGATTGTTTTCAGCATGCATGGGAAAGGCGCGGGTCATTCTACCCAAGCGCATTACGGTTCATAAGAGTTATAGCTGCATCAGCCTACATAGTATTGCATAATGATTAATATTAATATTTTACGCCAAACTTTGCGCTTTCAACTCCGAGTGCCCTATTCGATAATGGAACACAGTGCAAAACTTTCCCCTATTTGGAACCATTTGGCAGCGCCTCCTATAGGGTAGGCCAGAATGCTCACGCTGACGAGATCTGTACAGTGTTGTCAAGACTATCCATCATCTGCAAATTGGTTAAACCACTCGGGGGCCGTACGCAAGTCCAAAGCCAGGAACCCAGGTGAGACTTTAAGTGATGGCAAGTTTCTATGCGCTCTTAGTTGTAGTGGTCTGTTAACATGGCGAGTGAAGGAACGTGGTGATCCCAAGATTCTCATTAACGGATTCAGTGGCGTCGCATCGGCGACGTCAACCAGAGCACCTGGCGATTCGCACTAACAGTTATGTCATTGAATGGCTTCAGATATCGAGTCGGAGTATTATTTCTTTTTCAACATTTTCTAAAACCAAATGATTCCATCACAGATCCAACTTTTGGATTGGCAGCGACTTCCGAAAGGGGTAGTGGCCCCATAATAAAGTCGGACATCGGTAAACTTCAAGTCCGACAGGCGTCTTGTAATAAGGCTAGCTTGATGATATCGGCGTCGGACAACCTAGCTAATATTCGGTCCAGTCTAGGGCCTTTGTTCAAACTATTTGTCCATTGTCATGGCAGCCAAGGGCATCTTCAGCCCTGTCGCGTAGGCGTAAGACGGGGAGACTTTGCGATGCGGCGTCATCGGTGAGGTGCGTTGCCCCTCTCGCTTTTCGGAGGAAACAACGGAAAACGAGGAAGTTAGCTCCATTGCTTTTATTGAATCGTATTCACCATGTTCACGCCGCAAAACCCATTGATCATATGCGTGATCAGCTGTTAGCCGTAAAAATCAAACAACAACAGCTTCTTGACCGTCAAGGTCCGTAATTGACCACCCAGATCTAATCTAACACAGGTATCAGATCGCTAAGACCCTTGACTTTCGTGATAGTGTACGGCTCTGAATTGTGAATGGCGGGCATGCCGAGTGGTCCCTGTCGGTCGGCTCGTGGCTCCCCGCCCTGTCAATACAACTTGGCGTCTCAAAATGAATCAAAGCCACGCTAGCAGTAGAACAGTTTCAGTCTCTTGAGAATGCCGATACTGTTTGCTATTTTTTTTCAACATCCTTTCAATAGAACCAGAGCCCATACCCAGTCTGCGAGCGAGGCCAGTGTCCGATTGGCTCGTTCGGATTTATATCCACTGAATCGTAAGCGTAACAAGATGGCACAAAGCTGAAGGTGGAGCAGCATAACTATTGAGCCGCGAACAGGATTAAAAAAATTTAGGTAGCAGAGGCGCTAACAGAAAGCCGATGAGAACGATGCTCAGTTTTCCCAGCGGTCGTCGGCCATCGGCACAATGGCTGTCCGTGCAGAGAGATGACTGCTAGGGCTGTCGTGGCTTGCATGCGTAGCTGTGACCTTGTGAGCTCTCAGTAAACGCCCACCTGAATTATTTCTTCCTTTTCGCACTTTCTTTATTTAATATCCGTCTTGCCCATCACAAGATTTGGCCTGACAGCTTCATCTCAAGTTCTTCTCGTCAACACTTACACCCAAGAGCTTGGCGCCTCCAAGAAACTCACGAGCCCCAGTCAACGACTCA
Source organism: Aphanocladium album (assembly GCA_029218145.1). Classification (NCBI taxonomy): domain Eukaryota; kingdom Fungi; phylum Ascomycota; class Sordariomycetes; order Hypocreales; genus Aphanocladium; species Aphanocladium album. The sequence continues at coordinate 39,398 of JARDXD010000448.1, forward strand.
CAAAATCACATTCACTACAGAATCGCCCTCCTACTCTGAAACAACTGCACTCGATTCCACTCCTCCCATCCTTTTCTTTCCGTCCGTTTTTAAAATGGTTGCGAGCGCAACTGACAACGTCGAATCGCGAACGTCTTCCGAAAAGACACACCCCGACAACACCATGCCCGCCACTACAGCTGAAGCGCAGCAGCTGCCCTCCACGCCCGGCAGCTTGCACGAAGCAAGCGAGAAGCAACAAGAGTCGGCCAACCAACACGACACAGAACCAGAGTACCCCAGCGCTCTCAAGGTCTCGCTTACGCTAGTCGCGCTCTGCATCTCCATCTTCCTCGTCGCCCTCGACCAAACAATCATCGCGCCAGCTCTCGGCGCTATCACGAAGCAATTTAGCAGCACAAAGGATATTGTAGGTCACGCGTCTTGATTTCGCTACAATACGATTCCGCTCTAACACGTCTCTTTTGTAGGGCTGGTATGGCTCCTCATATCTCCTCACCTCGACTTGTCTGCAGCCCATTTACGGCGTCATCTACCGACAGTTCCACGTCAAGTGGACTTTCCTGACGGCCATCTTCATCTTCGAAGTCGGAAGCTTGCTGTGCGCCGTCGCGCCGTCCTCTGTTGCCTTCATCGTCGGTCGCGCCATTGCTGGCATGGGCACTGCGGGCCTATTCTCTGGCGCCGTCGTCATTCTTTCATACTCTCGTACGCTCTCTACCGACCCGAATACATGGCAACCACTAACAAGTTCTCCTAGTTCCTCTTTCTAAGCGCCCTCTTGCATTCGGTCTCATTGGCGGCATGTGGGGTATTGCCTCCGTCGCCGGTCCCCTCCTCGGCGGTGCATTCACAGACTCGGTCACCTGGCGCTGGTGCTTCTACATTAACCTCCCCGTTGGCGGTCTTGCCATGGCCATTGTGATGTGGGTTGTCCATATCAAGCGCAAGAACAACGCCGAGGGTCTCTCCGTCGTGCAGCGCATCCTCAAGCTCGATCTTATGGGCACCTCCATCTTCATCCCGGGTATCATCTGCCTGCTCCTTGCCCTGCAGTGGGGTGGCGCCGATTACCCCTGGAGCAACTCGCACATCATTGGTCTCTTCGTTGGATCCGGCGCGATGCTGATTCTCTTTGTTGTCATCCAGTGGTGGCGCGCAGAGCAGAGCACCTTCCCCCCCTTCCTGTTCAAGAACAGAAGCATTGTCACTGCCATGTCGTTCTGCTTCTTCTTCGGTGCTGGTTTCTTCCCCCTCATCTACTATCTCTGTAAGTCCATCGCCGCACATGCTCTTTGCAGGCTGTAACTGATCATCTTTCAGCCCTCTACTTCCAGGCTATTCAGGGCGTCACAGCCGTCCAGGCCGGTATCAAGGTCCTCCCTCTGCTGCTCGCCACTGTTGTCTGCTCTGTTGCTTCTGGCGGCCTTGTCTCCCGCTTCGGTGTGTACAAGTATGTCATTGTACCCTGTATGGTGCTCTTCGCGATTGGCGCTGGCCTCATCACCACCTTCAATGTCCACACTCCTCTGCGTGAGTGGTTTGGATACCAAGTCCTTGCCGGTCTTGGTATCGGTGCCGGCTTCCAGATTGGTGCTATTGTTGTCCAGACTGTTCTTCCCCAGGAATGGATCCCCGTCGGCACCGCCTGCGTTCAATTCTTCCAGAGTCTGGGTGGTGCCATTTTCATTGCGGTCGGTCAGACTGTATTCCAAAACGGCCTCATTGAAGGTATCGAGAGCGCCAACATCGACATCGAGGATCCCCGCATCTTCATCAACAGTGGTGTCTCCCAGGCCAGGAACATCCTTGCCCAGATGCACCGTGAGGATGCCCTCCCAGTTGTCCTCAATGCTTATATGAAGGGTCTGCGCAACACCTACTATATTACCCTTGCTTGCGCTATTTGTGCGTTCTTGTCAGTACTTTGTCTCGAGAAGAAGTCAGTCAAGAAGAATGAGAAGAAGGCGGCAGATGTCGAGGCGACTTCAGTTTAATTTTATATGACCATTGTTTCATCGGGCGGCGTCTTGTTTGCTGTTTTTTCTGGGTTGTTGTGGCAGAGCGAATCGTATCAGAGAGCAAGAGCACCAGTCACATTCCACATATTTGTGCATAATAAAGATTTAATATTTCAACCATTTCGTGAGACGCTTTGAAAGTGTTTAAATATATGTTGTATTTCTTAAGGGAAGAGTCCTATTGAGTGTCTTTAGGCGGTCGATCCCAAACGCCTTGATTCGGAACGGCTTTGACTTCCGGGTCAATACCAACAAATTGTATTACCCAATCCCTGACCAGCTTCGTCTTCACAATCTGTGAGCTTTCTTGTGCAGCAGGAGAAGACAGTGCCTTCGAGCTATAGCTGGCTTTGGCGTCCTTCCTTTTGGTCCACAGCAAGTGCATTTTCGTCTGCCCGCGTCGCAAGCTCTGACCGTAGACCTTGCCACGAAACACGTGCAGCGCAACATTTTGCAACAACACGACATCTTGACGGCACAGGCTGAGCAAGTCACTCGTACCGGCTGCCTCGCTAGAGAGCCAAAATGTAACGGCAAATCCAGACCTAGTCTCGTCGCCGAGGAGAACTTCGACAAGCGAGAGTGTTCTGCCCCATCGAGTAGTGACAGACCGAGGCTGAGCGATGGAAAGTATGCCAGCAATAATATTGACCGTGATAGTCTGCGGCTGAAGAGACACAACCTGTTTCGTCGAAGGGATGTCTTCCAGATCAGAGAGATGAGCTGGCAGGATGTCTGGCGCAGGAGGACGCGGCGGCCCGGATGCCGCTGTCGAAGTCGAGAGAAATGAGGTCTCATCCAGAAAAGTGGTTGTTGCATCCTCGTCGCCTAGCTGAGAAGATGGCAAGGAATTGTGCAGCGCAAGCGACTGCTCACAGAACTCGTTGAGTACCACCTCCATCCTGGAATCCGCTCCAGCGTATGACGATGCAAGCGATGAAGGGCAAAAGAAATCATCGTCTTGGTGGTCATTCCGGAACGAATATCCCAAGAAGCTATTTGCCTGGCTGAAACCTGCGTGGAGCGGCTGGCGATGAAGTGCTATCGATCGCCAGGGCGCAATAGTCGCGGGTGTGGTGTCCTGGCCGCCAATCCGGTGACCGTCGGAATCTAGGAATTGCCGAAATGGCTCATCAAAAAACTCGACGGTGAAAGATTCTTCATCAAAAGCAGACGGTGACGGGGCACCTGCTAGGAGTATTATTCGTGGAGGCATCAGTGCCGTTCCTCACTTCACAACATCTGATGCACGCATGGTGTGACGGAAGATAAGGTGCGGCGAGAAATGTCTACCGTCTGGGAGCTCTTGGACGGCACTGTGTCAGGCTTCGCATAGATGATGGATGTGATTCAAAGCTGTTAGAGAGCGCGGTTTCTTGAAGCTGATGAGCCTAGAGTTCTTGCATCAAGTTGCTTTTGGGAAAAGCAGCGTGCATGTCGGCGCAGCTCAACTGGTGGAGGTTGCATGGCCTTCCTTGGCTGGGTCCGCTGCCTGCCTGGTACGGAAAGGTGGTCGACGCGGGGCAAAATGACAAGAAAATACCAAAATATAATATACGAGTGGCTTGTACAAGTTTTATTACTTTCTTTATAATTTTGTCGGGCGCACTATGTAACGGCAGTATCTGAGAATTCGATGCCGAAGCAGTCGGCCACGTTAGACCGAGCCCATCAAGGCTTGTGGGAGCTCGTCTTGGAGACAGCAGGAGAATCCCATCATGATATCAATTGCGGCACTGTTATTATTTGTTTAGTACATAATTAGCACTGGGAAAGTCAGCGAATGGCTCATAGTCCATGGCTGAGTATCTTGCTTACCGCACAGAGGCCACCAGATCTCGGACGCTGGAATTTGAAGATTAGTATCGTTGGCTTAACTTAGCATCAACCACGACTTACGCATCCCTGATAATGAATCTGTTAGTATCACTTTTAAACAAAAGAATTATGGTTCGGTTACGTACGTTGCCAGAGCTGCCACACGAGCAGCAGACCATGTTCGAGGGGCAGTTCGTGCCATCAGCACACTAATTTCCGGATGGATTAGCAATGCGCTCTCGTTGAATAGAATTTATCGCAAGAGAGATTAATTACTTACTCTTGCTCTAATTTCCAGCTCGGGCGTGGCAACAGCCAGAGAGACCATAGCAGCAAAGACGAAAGTAACGAAACGCATTTTGGTGGCTAGTTAAAGATTGAACAGGAAAAAGGAGTCAGTGCAATTACTCGATAGTTAAGCTCGCAGAATATCTATAAAAATTGGGGTGCATTTCTGGGATATTTATAGTTAAACACTTTCTGGCAGTCGAGGTTAGCGATCCCGAAGTCGGAGAACAAAAACAAGCGACTGCCAGCTCCTCGGCTTTCAGCTTCCCCGGATCAACGCAGAGCTTGCCTGTTTTTTTCTTAGCCAAAAGGCAAAATTCTATACAATGATATCTCGTGACATTGCAGTTCTAGGAAGGTGTTTAAAATAGCCACAAGGCTAGCTGATACCAAGACGCTTGTGGCGGGCACTAAATTCGTTTATTGGGCGGCGCTGGGCTGAACCTCACACGCTCTATCACCGAAAGGATTTACAGAGTCCGCTGCGGCTGAAATGCTTACAGCGAGTTGCATAGCAACCCCGCATTCTCCCGCTTGCAATCGAATCATAACTGCCGGGGTTGTTGAATCCATTTGTGTTTGGTCCTGTCTAGAATGCTATGTTCGTTTATCCTCAAACGATGGCTGGACGAATCAGCCTGGTTCCAGCCTCTTTGCTCAGCGCCATCTTATGGAGCACTCTCGAATCTAATCTTACTTCATTGTTCCCGTTGCGTGCAATTTTTCTCTCATTATTTTCATTGTTAAGTGGCATATTGTAGACTAATGTACATGATTTTACAGTTTTCATAGCTCCTAAAGCCAGCCCTACACATGCTCAGCCGCTCCAACGAACCTTCTCCTCTGCCAGTGTCTTGTAGAGGCCCAGTGACAGAAACTCTTCCTCGGCTATATAACCACCAAACATGTCCTCCAGCTCGCCATCGAACATTCTGGCAGCCCAATTCTGGTTTGACACAGTAGCGTCTACCGCTGGTGGTTCCTCAAGCAGCGTTGCGTAGAATTGTCTCATGGGGTAGCCCATCTGCTCGGACGTGCCCATGTAGGTGCTAAATGACATGAACTGAGGAATTCCATCAACCTTTTTGGTGAAATATGAAAGATCGCTCTCTATGTCAGAATCATCACTTTCCGACTGTTTGGACTGCATCCTCTGTTTCTGTCTCTTGTTGTTGAGTCTGGTGACAAACTGTTTGCTCTCGTTGCGATAGTTTTCTGAGATGGCCGAGTTCATTACCTTCAGAGCATCTTTCATTGGAGGCAACGCTCTCTGGTCATCCTTAATGTCGTTCTTGGGCAGCTGGATAAATTGCGCAAAAGCAGGGGCAGGGTTGGCTAGGCCTAGCCCGCCATGTTCTACACCCATGTATAAAAAACAATCGGGAACGGGTTGTTTGTCTTTACTGCCGAAGCGCTCCTGGATCGTCTTGCGTACATGGCTTGCCACGTTGCCTGACGAATCTGACTCGCTGTCACGACGGTACAAGTAGCGTTGCGCGTATTGAAGCGCTTCTAGTACCATGATCGGGTGGTCGTCGCCCAGCCCAACAATTACTTGCCCAAAATTGTTTGGCAAGAAATTTTTTATGTAGGCGTTATAAGCTTGAATGTGTGCCATCACAGAAGTGCGGGACTTGAGCTGGAACCGCAACTCGTCCATGTGATCTTTGATGGCAGACTTATTTGCCTTCCACTTCCATTCCTTCTCGTCGAAAAGTAGGAACCCCCATTTGACCTCTTTAGTAGGAAGTTTGGCGAGCTCATCCTTGCATGCAGGGGTGAATCGGGGGTTGGAATCGTCGATAGCGTGGGCACAAGCTGTTTTCTCCTTGTTCAACTGCAGACCCATGACTTTGGTAAACTCGCATATGGTTTCCCACGCCATAGCGCACTGCGATGGCTGTCCCCAAAACCACAGATCATCGTGGTTTCGGTAGAGGTGTGATCCACCCGTCCTTTGATTGACTGCGAAGTCCAGCACAAACAGCAGCAGCTCTGAGATGCCGTCGGTGAGCTGGAATGAGACAGGAATGCCGGTTTTGCGGGTCAGCACAGCTCCGTTTGCACCATCTTCTTGGAAGTGTAGTTTCATATCGAGAAAAGACTTCGTGAATTGCACCAACTCCTTTGGGAAGCGAAAATACTCCATTATCGTGATGAGAGTTGAATGGGGCAGAGAGGGACCGAACCACTCAAAGTCACTCTGCAGCAAGCAAAACTGTCCGTGGACAATCTTTTGAACGCTCATTTCGGCAGAACAAACACGAAGAATATCAGTCTTCAGGTTGAAAACATTCGGTGAGCCGTACTGCAGATCTGTCAGGCTCGTCTGTATTTGTTCATCGGTGGCACCTGAACCATTGTCATCGTAGGATCCAACACCACTAGTACCGTCGAGCATGCTGGTCGGGAGTCTAGGAGAAAAGAATATCCGCTTGTAGATGTCATTTCTCAGTTCCCGAACAGAATTGCCCGGGTTTGGTGTATCGAAACTGGGAAGATGTGACTTGATCGCAGCCATGCGCTTTTCATCTTCCTTCGTTTTCCAGACCGTAGCGACCACTGGGTTCCAAGCCTGCTTCAGTGCCTGGGATATTTGGACAGAGATCCACTGCCCAACGCATTGAATCAAAATGGAGTCGAGGAGTTCAATGTCCATATACACGCGATATTTTCCATTAATGGCTTTGCGCATCTGTGCTTTGATTGGGGTGTTGCCCCATGACCAACGTTCAGTCGCAGCCAGCTTCAAGTCGATCTTAAGAATGTCAGCAATCTCGCTGAGAACATTCTCTCGGCTGCTAAGATCAATCATCGCACGGCGCTTTTCGCTACTCAGCTGATCCGCGCTGAGAATGGCCTTGATTGCAGCCTTAACCATTGGCACGTCGACCGGGATGGCGCCTTTGCTGCCATGGAAGATGGAGCTGCGCATTTTGGTTAGAAGCGTTAACCGCAAATCAGCCAGCTCTTCGACAGAGCCACTCTCCTCTTTGTAGCGCGGTCCCGCGTGAAAGAGATCATCGAGAAAGTGCACAATTTTGTCTTTATCACTAGTTCGAAGATTTGTCACCAAGCTTTCCCAGACTTGTCGTTGATCGTGCATTTCCTTTCGTCCAACAGGAATGCCCTCGTCGTCCGAGGAGACATCGGAAAGCTGGTCACCCTGTTTGGCGGAAGCGATCGAGTCGGATAGCTCGCTAAAACGAAAGTTGGCCCACTCATTTGTCAATTTACCGAACAAAATGGTGTATTCCATGCGACGTTGGGACTGGTGAAGATAATCAAGAAGCTCGCTGCGCCACGACAGGGCAGCGGAAGGGGAGAAGCCAGATGAGTACTTCGCATTGGATAGCATCCGCTCAATAGTGTCGAGGCGGTCTTCCAAAGATTCGTGTGAGGCGGTAGCCCTCACTTTGCCGCCTTTGGCTCGAAGTCCAGCGCGAGTACTGACCTCAATCGTCGGGGCTCCTGCATAGGCTTTCCGAACGGCAGTGAGCAGTTTAGCCACGTCGGCCTCCAGGTCGTGAGGATTGGCGTTGGCATTGCCAGGCTTGTAGACCAGCTTTGTTTCCGCGTCACGGATGTAGTCCTTGATCTCCTCCAAGCGAGCCTCCGCCTTGTCCCATTTATTTGTCGTAACATGTTTCATGGTAGACAGGATCGCTGCCGAAGAAGAGGCGGCGGTAGCCATGGCTGCGGTTGAGAATAAAGATTTGGGGTGGTGTTGGAATGGTGCTCGAATCCCCTTGGCAGCTGTGAAAACTGCGATTGAGGTTGACCTGAATAAGCATCTTGCTAGTGCCATCGCCCCCTTTATATGTGCAGGCCGGCTTGCCCAATTGAGTCGTTAATGGCAAGAGCTGAGCTTTGCGAGGTAGCTCCACTAATAACGAAGTCGCGGCATTGACTCACGCGGTAAAAGCACAGCCTCTGTGATTGCCGCTTGCATCACGTCGAAGCAAACTATTGAACTAATCGTTGCCAAATTAGGCCTCGCCGTGGGTTTTAGTTCGGATTTTGGCTGAATAGGTGCTAGGCAGCAGTATCAGCGGCTGGAGAAGGTTGCCTCAAATTATTCTGCATTGCCAACACGACCAATATGCTCTTTGTGTTACATCTTTCACTTTTACTTGGAGATTTGCATTGTCAAAGCTTTGAAAGGACCCAACGAATATCTGCTAGTCAGAGTCTATCCATTGTGTTGAGCTCCCAGAGTAACCCTCATCATTAAAAATGCAGCTCCTATTTAGGCATCCAGCGGATACTACTAGTCAGCACCTTACTACCCGCACCACCATAATAAAGAACCCAGCCTCATCAGGGCGCAGGCTACTTTCGGACAGTTTTAAAAAGCATCGTCATGCGCCGATGCATATACCTCCGAAGATTTAAATAGTCCGGTGACAAGTCAGCGGCTATGGAGAAGCTGTTTTGTCGTTGGCACGCATCTGGCCACCACGAAATGACACCACTGTCGCTCGTGGGCGGCGAGCAAGTAACTAATGCAAACTGCTGATTCGACCGATGAAAACTAGTTATAAACCACTGAAGATTGATGAATAACTGGGCGTTCAAGCTAGCCCAGCGACAGCTATCCTGGGGAACTTCCCCACAAACTGCTCCATCCTAGTAGCCGAGGCTAACTAGCCGCCCTCGCCCTGAGAGCCTGAACTGACAGCCTGGATTTCAAACACAACAGCTGCGTGTCTATCGGCGTAACAAGTTTGGTCTGCCCGCAACTCAATTAATCAAGCAAGCAATTGTTAGTTGCGCCCCTCTCCCAATTCTGACCTAGGCTCCTCTCATACTTGCAAAGTTTGGCCAACTCCTGTCACAACGCCGTCAACGCTCGCACCTACCGCGGTATCCGAAACTTGCACCAGGCCAAAGCCAGAGCAGGCCACGTTGATCAACCTATTGAGTGCCGGCGGACATGGCGTCGTCAGTCTTTGAAATCAAGGAGCACGTCATTCCTGGCGAACATACTCGCGAGTATGCGCGCGCCAAGGCAAACTCTCAGGAAGAGACATTGGACATTCATGTGAAGCAGTATACGCCAAAAGGCAATGGCGCGCCGCAAAAGGGCGACGTGACCATTATCGGCGCCCATGCCAATGGCTTTCCCAAGGTACGCGGCGTCACCAAGTTAAAGCAGCAATCGCGCGGAGTATCCGAATTTTCGCAACTAGTTTACTAACACACCTCGCAAAAGGAATTATACGAGCCGTTATGGGAAGACTTGCTGAAGAACCTCAAGAGCAAGGGCGTCAGGGTCAGGTCTATCTGGATAGCCGACTGTGCCTGGCAAGGCCAAAGCGGCATTTTGAACCAAGAAAAACTTGGTGATGACCGTAAGTTCAAATTCATAACTTCAGCTAATTGAATTGTGGCAACTGCTTACATGTTGCACAATAGCCGCCTGGTTCGACTACTCTAGGGACATGCTGCAGATGATCAACCACTTCCGCATGCCGCGTCCCCTCGTTGCCATGGGCCACTCCTTTGGTGCCTGCGCCCTCACAAAGCTCGCGCTATTCCACCCGCGCCTCTTCAGCTCGCTCATCCTCGTCGACCCCGTCATCACCACGCACCATCCCGACTTTCTCGAGGGCTACCTGACGCCACCCGTGATGAGCTCCAAGCGCCGTGACGTGTGGCCGAGCCGCGCCGAGGCCGCCGCGGCGTTCAAGAAGAGCAAATTCTACCAGAGCTGGGACCCCCGCGTGTTCGACCGCTGGGTGACCTATGGCCTGACGGAGCGCACGCCCGGCAGCCCCGAGGCCACCCTCACCACGACCAAGCACCAGGAGGTCTTTACGTTTTCGCGCCCGAGCCACCACGCTCTCACCAAGGACGGTAAGGCCGTTGCCAACATGGACCTCGTGCCCGACATGGACCTGACCCACGGCCCGATGACGCCCATCTACCGTCCGGAGCCCGGCAGCGTGTTCGACCAGCTGCCGTTTGTGCGCCCGTGGGTGCTGTGGGTGTTTGGCGGCAACAGCTACATGTCCATGGAGTTTCAGCGAGACCAAAAGGTCAGCGCGACCGGCATCGGTATTGGCGGAAACGGCGGCGTCGCAGCGGGACGCGTCAAGTCTGTCGTCGGAGAGGACTGGGGCCATCTCATCCCGCTCGAGGCGCCCGGCTTCGTTGCCGCGGCCGCCGCGGAGAGCGTAGCAGATGCTGTCAAGCGTTGGCAGGTGGAGGAGCGAGAATACGAAGAGTGGACAAAGAAGCCGATTGCGGAGAAGTCGCAAATTCGAAAAGAAACCTTGGATGAAATGGCCAAGATCCTCAAACCGAAGATTTAAGTAAACTCGCCAGGGCGGGATGCTGATAGAGCCAAGCGATTGTACATATCGGTAGAATTTTGAACTCTACACTAGATTAGAAAGATTCGGTATTCATACCGCTGCGATGGCTTTGATATATTTCAACTGAAAACGATTGAATTTCTTTTAAGCAAAGAAGCTAAGCTAAGCTAACGATGGGATGAATGTCGTAAATGTCAAATATGATCTCTCAAATGCAATTCTGTTGATACAGCAGTAAATAATTTTCACCCTCAAGTAAATTCTCAGAAAATTGCGAATGCACCTTGTATTCAGTGCTCTAGATGTAGAACATGCTGTTTCTCAGATTCGGGTGAATCTCGCGCGTCTGCGCAGGCCGGTGAGAGCCTGAACCAGAGATTTCGCTTGCCGAGTCGTCTGGGCCGGCGTACTCCGGACGATGCGCTCGTGCGCGCTCGCAGACGAGATCGGCATAGTAGGCAGGTGGGCAGATGCTGACGGCCTTAGTCGCCCTGCCAAAGAGGTAGCAAAGCTCGTGCGTGACCTTCTCGAGCGCGTTGGCGGCGCCCTGATTGTATCGGGGCCGGAAGATCTCGTCCAGCAGCACGGTGTAGTGGGCCGGACGGGCCGTGCCCTTGAGGGCATCGTGGGCCGTGAGGTAAAAGTCCCAGTAGCGGGCCTGCGTCACGCCGCGGTCGACGACGGTGCCGTTCTTCACGTTGCCAGAGCGAGTCTTGTTCTGTCCGTCGGCAGGGTAGAATCGCGTCTGGTGACGCTTGACGGACACAATGATGCTGAGTTTTGGTGGGCTGTCAGGGAACTTCTTCTCGCATGCCGTGCGGATGAGGGGCAGCTCGTGGATGAGAACTTGGGAAAACTGACTCTCCGAGACACCGTCACGGTAAATGACAATGTTCTCCAGGCGTTTTCCTTTATTGTTTGCGAGCCACAAATCGATGCGAGATGCAAAGTGGCTTTCCAGAATGTTGCCGAGGATTTCTTGCTTAGGCGCCTGCTCCCAAGTCACAGAGGGCCATTGGCCAAGCTCGCTATCAACGCTGGAGACCAGGCCGACCAGACTGGGAGGTCCGCCGCCGTTCTTGGGCAGGTCCATGTTGGTGGGGTGGGTCACATCGTATCCCACAAACATTGTTTTGCCTTCTTTCAAAATATCAAGGTCCTCGGACAGCTTGTGGTTTACACCGCCAAACTTGAGATTGACTTTGAGACCGATGTTGGCCATGGTCATTTCCTGCCGCTTCTCAAGCTGCTTGAGAACAACACAACAGGTATGGATGCCATAGATGCAATCACCAAGAGTCTTGATTTGGTTGTACAGTGCTCCGGAGTCTTTCTCGGGCAAAACGACAATGATGAGCTGTGCATGCTTGTCCTTACAATGTTCGAAAAAGCTGTCCAGCCGGGAAGCCACAACGTTCTTATCGATGTCCACCATGAACGTGGGCTTACCTTCGACGGCAACTCCCATGATTTGCCAGTTGTCGACCATAAACTTGACCTTGTTAGGGTCAATGTCCTCCGCGGCTTGACCTCGAAAGCCAGCTTTGATGTTCAGGTAACCGTAAGTTTTAATGGTTCTGCCTGGCTTGAGAACGCGAACATTTTTCATGTTCCAGCTTCCGAAGGCCGGCATGATACTTGCGCCTTTGCTGTACTGGACTTTGGGTGGGTTAATGACTCGAGCATGAACCGCAAGGAGGTTCTTCGAAACCGCTACTCCCAGCTGCTGCAGGAGAGGATCATCATGGCCCAAACGGTCACGGCTCTCCTCAACCAGCGTCTTGGCATTGGAATATGGCGTACGACAGGCAAAGTTGAGCATCGATGTCGTTTCCTTTCCTGTCAACTTGAGCTTCGCTGGCTGGCCTGGCTGGATTTCGACAACTTCAGCAGGGAAGTACGAGTTCTTGTCGCCATGACCAAAGTTGAAAAGAGGATAGTTGCCCAGCTTCATACCGTACTTGTTCTCGAAATGCTGCTTGACAGTGACGTATTTTTTGTCGTCCGAGTTGTAAAACTGCACATTGCCTGGGCCGCAAAGTTCCCAACCGGGTTCGAAGCGATCAGGATTTGGTCCTTTGCTGCTACGTCTCCTTGCCATCTCACTCGCGAAAACTAGGCCTTCAATGGCCTTGACACGCTTGACCTCGCGTCCGCTGGCGGTTCTGAACGTGACTGAGGCTCGCGCCTTGCTCATGCACTTGGAGAATGCTTTGATCGTTTTGAGGGCACGAGCATCGTGTTGGTTCTGCGCAGATCTGCATGGCTGCATGCCCATCTGCTGGAAGATCTGCGTAGCGGGCCCGGAGAGCTTGAAGACACCGTGAGTCACCTGCGTGTTTAGAAGAAGTCGACCCGTTGCTAGACGCGCCGACTGGAAAAATCCTCGGGCAGCAAGAAGAGGACGGGAATCGACCATGAGTGACTCGATCTTAGCGTCACTGCCGAATGGGTAGAATCGAGAGGATCCGACGACGCTGACATTTCCCATGTCGGATCGAGCGCGGAAGCCGAGTATCATGTTAAGAACATCCACGACCTCTGGATGACGTGGGAAGACGGAGTCGTTGATGTCTACCTTCATGGAGGCCACATGGTTGAGAACCTCGGACAAGGCCACCGGTACAGCCTCCATGAGTTCAACGTCAAAAAAGTCCTGACGCGGGGCAGCTCCATCCTCAAGAGCTTCCTCGGACAAGACAACACGCACAGGATTGTGGCTCAAGTGGAGTTCCTCCAAGGAGACAATCTGACTCTTAAACTCACTGACGACCAGCTTATTGCTTTTTTTCGCAGCGGCAGAGTCCTTCTTGACTTCGGCAGCGTGTGCCTTGGCCGCATTTAGTGCATGCTGAGCCTCTGCAACAGCTTGATCGTCACCCGACTTCTGTGCGGCCTTTAGCACTTGCTCTGTGTGCTTAACGTGGCCCTGGGAATCGCGCAGGGCCTGTTCGGGGGCGTCGCGAATGACCTCCAGAAGCTTTGCAATGACGATCTGAAGCTTCCTGCCGCGAATTTCGGGCTCCTTGAAGCCCTTGGCCTTCTTCTCCTCCACAGGGATGACCTTGTTGATCTTGAGGCCATACTTGTAAAGAGTGACGGGCTTGGCTGCCACACTAAAGCAGTTGGCCCACACGACGATATTCTGGCCGCGGTCGCCGAAAGCAGGCCGAGCGGGGAGATACTCGCCAAACATCTTTCTGATGGCGGCGGTGCTCTTTCCGGCGCTCTTGACACGCTTGTCGAGCTCGAGCGACTGCACCTTTACGACGCGGTTCTCGAGTTCGTGGATGGCAGCATCCGGGACGGCGTTTTGGCCGGGAACTCTGTTACCTGATTAGTATCGCTTTATTTTGCAACGCACGGGGTTGCAACCTACTTGAAGAACAGCTCTTTGGTGTCATCACCAGGTGGCGCGCCACCGCCACGACCTCCGCGATAAGGGACGGAACCAAAACTGCCCCGGTAGGGAGCATCGCCGCCGCGACCACGTCCGCCGCGACCACCGCCGCGAGAGGAATCGTAGTCACCGCGACCGCCGCCGCGACCACCGCCGCGAGAGGAATCGTAATCACCGCGACCGCCGCCACGGCCGCCACCTCGCGAGGAATCGAAGTCGCCCCGGCCGCCGCCCCGGCCGCCACCGCGGCCACCACCTCGAGAGCCGTCAAAATCGCCACGGCCTCCACGGCCGCCTCCACGGCCACCGCCGCGTCCTCCGCGACCTCGGTTTCCAGAGTGATCAGCCATGGTTATCAGGTGGTCGCTTTAGTGTAAGATGCTTTGGCCCAGGGGAAGAGAAAGTAGCTCCGTGCTGTGCTGTGCTGTGCTGTGCTGCTAGAGTTCTCGGACAAAAGTGTGCTGCGCTGAGAAGGGCTTCATAAAAGTACTGGTACTTTTGAAACAGATGAGCCACGTTATATAACAGCGAGTGAGCTTCAACGTCGCACGCTGGGGAGGCGTGCAAGGTGTGTTGAGCAAGAGCTGCCCGATGCGAGAGCCACCCGTCGGGCAACAAGCAACGGCAGATGCAAATGCGAAAGGGTAAAAAAAGCAAGTGGCCTTCTTTGAGTAGCCTTGCCAGCGTAAGACTAAATATGATGCGTAATACGCAGAGTTGAGCGAGCGATTGGTGCTGGCTCGCTCGGGAGATATATCACACCAAGGGGTGGTGGTGCAGCAATGCAGAGGTGAGAGATCGGTGGCGGGTGGTGGAGCAAATCTATTGGCGCCCGCACTTGAGTTGTTGGAGTTGTTATAAACGGACCAGTAGCACACCACAATTCAAAATTTCGTGAGGCGGATTATAGTTTCTTCTTCTCTGCTCATACTCCGTCATTCACGTGCTTTCAAGTCGTGCGCATTTGCCGCCTATTGAGCTCCTGTTTGATGGGGCTAGGTTTTGTAAAGTTCCCAACCCTTGTAGACATTGTTTGTACTTTAACCACAGGCCATACTGGGGCAAAGACGACGAACAATCGATCCACACGTCAATTTATTTACGATTTATTTTTAGCAAAATCGACTCCATTGTCCTTCGGCGTTTGTGTTTCTTGTGCACGTTTCAGCATCGCTGGGCGACATTGCAACATTGTGTCATATCGGATCTTAACCGCTGCACGATGGAAGTAACGGGGCGTACTCACCGTATTGTGGCACATTTCACCATACTCCTGCGTCCAGAACTCCGATTTACGCATCATCTTATTTTTCGGGGAACACGGCCAAGAGCTGAGGTGCTGGCGAGCCTCACTTTACCATGTGATTGTGGGAAATGCCATATAACGGCTCCTCAGACACGAAAACCCGCAATGGCCATTGGTCCTTGCCCAGCTGCAGACAGATTCTCTCCGTCAAAAGCTTTTCACTTTTTTTTCGGTAATATTAGAAACTCGCAATTGCCCGCTCAAGAAAATCGCTCCACTCTGCAGCAAACATAGCTTCACCGCCTCCATTTTCAACAGCAATTTTAATCTTGACGCGCGGTGCGGCTGGTGGCAGCTGCTTTGCTGGCTTGTGAGGTGTGCACTGATGAACATCGATCAAACAGTGATAACATAAGACAGCAGTTCAGCGTTGAACGTGAGGCAGTGCCATGTAGTTCAAGCTCAAATCCTGTGCATCAAGCGTACACCTTAGTTGCACTCAGCTGACCTTTTCAAAATCTCACAGAGACAGATGCTGCCTTGACTTCCTGGAGACTTGGGTATCTGGTTGACAGTATTTCAAGTGTTGGACGGTCCGACCGCATGCAGTGCAACATCGAACCCATGTAGGCCACCGTCACGGCCACATGTAAACCCTTTAGCCGCACATTTTCTGTTTACTGTTTACTGTTTTGTGTTTGTTTTGTTGGGCACTGACGCATGCCGAGACGGATGATTGCTCCCTGTCGTTGCCCATTGCGCTTAGACGCCGACCGAAATAATCGAGCTCATTGTGCGGCTGTAGTACTTCTTTTGAACCTTCTAGAAACAGTTGATCATGATCTGAAGGCCCCTTGTCAAAGTTTTAACCGCCAAAATCTGCCCATTGCGATCCGCAGTGCCCGAGAGTTTGTCCGAGCTGATATCCAAGGCGATACTTGATATGATACCATCATATCACGATATGCATTCGTAAATAATCACAACTATATACTATAATACCAATTTTGACCTCTTTATGCTTCCGGTGCAAGGTGGCCCGCCGTAGCAATCTGGAGAATCTCGGCCTCCAAGCCGGGTACCAGGTGAACCTCTATTCCAGCCTCTTCCAGCACGCGCCGACCCGTGTTTTGTCCAACAAATGTTTCTGGTTCCTGTATCCCCACGTATACCTTGGTGATCCAGGACTTTTGTCGTAGCACCCGCTCGACGCAAGGGATCTTGCCGCTGAGCCTTTTGAAACAGGGTTCCATGGTGGTGTATAGGGCGTGCGGGCTGCTTACCGCCTCGGCGAGGCGTTCCTCGGTCGTCCCGTGCTGCTCGGCGAGCTTGATAAAGCAGCTCTCCTCAGCGTGCGTATTGCCCGGACACTCCAGCGTGAAGCCGTCGGTGGTGAGTGTCAAGTCGTCCAACTTTAGGAGAACAGCGCCTACTCGAAAATTTGTCGGCTTGGGCGGGGATTTGGTGGCTAAGCTCATTGCATGCCGCATGATGGCAACGTGGTCGTCTTTTTGAAACATTGTCATGGTGAAATCATGTATTGTGGTAGCCTGCTATGAGCTGAATCGAGGCAATTGGGCGTCTTGGTGAGATGAAAACCAAGTTGCGCCGTTGTCGTTGTAGCTTCTAGGGTAGTCAGTGATGATGCCCCGCCAGTGCTCTGAGCTTGATCTCACATGGCGAGACGAGGAACAAGAGTGAGGTTAATGTCCGTTAGCGCTGGCCACCGGTGACGTACAACAATAGCAGAAGACTGCGAGGCAAATTTTCAGCTCAAAAACGGATTATCGAAATAATCGCTCTATTTGAGCTATCCATTTTCTTGCAATGCATCTAACCTCAGAGAAAGTTCAATTCGTGGTGACGAGATTCTAGTGGGGCGACAGATAAGCCCCACTACAGCTACGCTGAGCCAGCCGACCGGCCAGCCAGTTACAAGACGCGTGCACGCGTAAAGAGCTACACCAGTACGAGCCGCACAAGCACGGAAGCTCGCCTCTGCAACACCATTATCGCCACAGCATTTTCTCACAATGTCGGACCGCGAGGACAGTGTCGAAGGCGTCGAGGGAGAGCCTCCCTCGATCGACCCATATGAGGTCCTCGGCCTGGAGCGCAGCGCGACAGTCGACGACATCAAGAAAGGCTATCGCAAAGCTGCCTTGAAGCACCATCCAGGTAAGGCAACCCAGCCCGTTGGCCCCATTGACCGCCAGCACGACTAACGAAGCTTCTTCTTTTCTTTTCCCCCTTCTTACAGACAAGGTTGCCGACTCTGAGCGCGCAAAAGCCCATGAAACCTTCCAGTCCGTTGCGTTTGCGTACGCCGTGCTGTCAGACCCTGCACGCAGGAAGCGATACGATACGACTGGTTCCACTGCAGAGTCCATTGTGGACTCGGAAGGCTTCAACTGGAGCGAATTCTACCGGGAGCAGTTCAAGGACGCCATCTCGACCGACGCGATCGAACAGTTTGCCGCCAAGTACAAGGGTTCCGAGGAGGAAAAGGACGACGTGCTGGTGGCGTACGAGCAGTGCGCGGGCGATATGGACGCCCTGTTCGAGCACGTCATCCTCAGCAGCGTGGTCGACGATGAGGAGCGGTTCCGCGAAATCATCGACCACGCCATCGAGGACGAAGACGTACCCGCCTTCAGGGCTTACACAAGGGAGCCCAAGCTGAAGCGGGCCGCCCGCCTGAAGCGCGCCCGCAGCGAGGCCGCCGAGGCCGAGGACTACGCCAAGGAGCTCGGCGTGCACGACCAGATATTTGGCGACAAAAAGGGCGGCAAGAAAAAGGGCAAGGCCGGCTCCGAGGACGCCCTGGCGGCGCTGATCCAAAAGAGGCAGCAGGACCGCTCCGAGAGCTTCTTTGACCACCTGGAGGCCAAGTACGGGGCGCCGAGCAAGGGAAAAAAGGGTAAGAAGAGGGCGGTGGAGGAGGAGCCGTCCGAGGAAGCTTTCCAGGCTGCCGCAGCCAAGCTCAAGAATGGCTCCAAGAAGCGCCGTGGCTAGGCTGGGCCGCTTTGCATTGGATCTCGAAACTTGATTTTAGCATGGAGTTGGATTGCTGTGATTATCTGGAAATTCAGGGACTATTTGGCGTACTGGCTATCAAGACAAGTAACATGGATAAATGCATCGATATATAGAAACAAAATTGTTTCTTTGCAATGGCATCATGATGTCTGCATTAGTTGTTGCTTTTGCACCCACTGTGATGTGGCGGGGCAGCTGCCTAGCTTATTATCGCCGAAGCAACGATGGTAGCGTGCACGCGTTCGCAACCAAATATTGACCTTGCAACGTTCTCACACCCGCGAATAATTCCCCGCATCCAGCATGAGAAGCTTGTCCGCCTAGGCTTTTCTAAATCCTACAGCGCAATCATGCCATGAGCGACACGCTAGAGGCGGCATTTTACCCGCGGTACTGCTTCCACCTGGCCCCCACGGCCAACGCCTGGTGCTTCTTCCAGACTAGAGACCTGTTCACGCTCGAGCAGCGCGAGGGCTTCGAGGGTATGCGCGCGCTCAATCTACCGAAAAAAAGCAACTTTGTATCCTGTCGCTAACCAGCATTTGCGGCCCGCAGGCGAAGGCTTGTACTTTTACCGAAACCTGCCGATCAAATGGGTGCGCATCGTCGGCGTCGTCGTGGCGATTGACGAGTTCGCCGGCCTTTGCGCGTTTACGATTGACGACAGCAGCGGCGCCTGCATCGAGGCCGTGACATCCCTCACCGCGCCCGCCAAACCGCCCGACGACGGAAAAAGCGAAACCACTACCTCTGCGGCGCCGGCGCCGGCGCCGGCCCTCGGTCCGCTGGCGCAGCCCGTCACGCCGTACGGCCACGTTGACGTGGGCTCCGTGGTGGATGTCAAGGGCGCGCTGACGACGTTCCGCGAGGCCAGGCAGCTCAAGGTGGAAAAGATGCTGGTGCTCCGCAGCACGGCCGAGGAGATGAAGCTCTGGACGAAGCGCACCGTCTTTCGCCGGGACGTGCTGGAGCGGCCGTGGATCGTGCCCGACAAGATGCTCCGCCGGTGTCGCAGGGATGCGGAGCGAACCGAGGCCGAGGCCGAGCGCAAGAGGCAGCGTCTCAAGGCGGCCATGGTCAGCAGGACGGCGACGAGGACAAGCAGAGCGAAGAAGGCGCAGCGGGGGGAGGGCACGGCAGAGGATGATGGAGCGCAGCGGCGTAGCAGGTCTAGAGGAAACGAGGCAGATGTTGCAGAGATTCTGGCCAGCGCCAAGGGCAAATATAGTGCACTTGGGCTGTGACCCGCGTATCTTAATAAGTACTTTTTACGGGAATGGTGGCATACTTGGCGAAGTTGTTGGGACTGGCGCATGATACCCCGCTGGATATATGAGCATGTTTAAATTGAGAAAAATCACCAGATTCCTGGCTTGGCCTCTTTCATGAACCCTGTAACCGTTGAAGCAAGGGAAGCTGGCATACTATCTATCGCACCATTTTTCTTATTTCTGGTTCTCGTTCTACCCGGTACTGCACTATCTTAACTATTAGGCACTCAATGCTTTCTTCTGTAGTTAGACCTTTTTCGCTATACTGAATGCACTTGGGAGATGCTGGTCCTCGGGCCGGCCCAGTACTTTCGTTGACTGGGAAGGCGCGCCAACGACTCGCTCGCTCGCTAGGCTTAGCGTCGACCCAACATCTCCAGCAACTCATCTAAGCATTCAATTCTGATATCCGCAAACCTACAACTCACGATTCCCACAACAGACCCTACAGACCTACCTGCAGAAGAGCATTCTCAAAAAGAAGCTTTCGTTTCCATTGCAACCAACGGCTGTCTCCTCTCTCTTGCCGGGGTGCGCGCCAAAAAAGCCAAACGCCACCAGATTTCCGTGCGACGACCGTTTCGGGCCTGTTGCGCCCTTGGCCCCAGAGTCCCCAACCTCGAAGAATAAAAGAAGACTGTAAGTGATATGGTATTTTCTCACTTTTTTGGCGCCTCTGCGCTCTTGCAGTGCACTATGTGCTGCCCGCATTCTTGGACCTTTGTTCCGTGGGCTGGGCTGTGGGGGGCAACGGGCGGCTCCCAGCAAGTCGGCCATTGTGAGACACGCATGCTGCCTCCGACTGGAATGGTGATCTATTCATGAGTTGCCACGAGAGGCTCGCAGCATACCGGGCAGGCGAACGCTCATTAAATTAACGAGATCGCCTGCCTTTTTCTTTGAGATCGATTTTCTTTTGGCTGTGAAGATTCTCTTGAATTTATTTTCTTTTCTACATCTTTGCTGCACTGCGTAACATTACTTCCTTGTGAAGCATCAGAGACGCAGCCATGCATTTCTCTACGTTGCTGCTTTGTGGCCCGGCGCTGACGTTCGTGAAAGGTTCCGTTCTTATTAACAGTCAATCGTTACCACACAGAAATCAGATTAAGCAGCGACAAGAATCCCCGGCGCAAGACTTGACTACGCCTGATTCATCACTCACAACGAGAGCAACTCGTTCGACAGCCACCGAGACAGTCACTGTCGTCGAGGTAACAGTGTCAGAAGATTGCTCATCGCAGGATACCGAAACGCCTGGTTCGTCTCTTGCAATTGCAGCAACTCCTGTGACTGTTACCGAGACTGTTACAGTAGTCGAGGTCACAGTGGCCAAGGACTGCCTGGCGCCTACTTACACAGCATTCAAAGACAAGGAGAAATTTGTCGTGTCGAGCACGAGCCTGCGCACTACATCACCTCCAGCATCTACTGTTGTGTACAACACGTCAAAAATTGTCTCGATTCAGACCATCACAACCGATACGGCCACCATCTTTGCTCTGCCAAAGCTTACAGACATCGAGCCTGCAACATCCGGCATTTTGAATACGGACTTGGGTGAACCTGGACAACCGACTCAACCCCCGCTGTTGACTGAACCCATCCGCACGCGCTCGACTCTGCCTACATTTTCGCCGACTCAGTCCATCACCACGGTGGCACCGTTTCCTTACCCCAACTCAACCGATCCTGAAACAGGTCGCAATCAGACTCGGCCTACAGACCCGACAACACCAGTAGACGAGCCTGGCCCAACTCGACAGAAGTGGAACTCTACAGACATGGTCAGCGGAGATATATTTTCAGTTCCCATCGACATCAAGCCCCTTCCTCGTCAATTCACGTCCCGGCCTGATCACCCCGTTCCTCGTACGGGGATCCAGACCAGGGGACCTCTCCAGAC
This sequence comes from Aphanocladium album, assembly GCA_029218145.1. NCBI lineage: Eukaryota > Fungi > Ascomycota > Sordariomycetes > Hypocreales > Aphanocladium > Aphanocladium album. The sequence continues at coordinate 60,707 of JARDXD010000448.1, forward strand.
CAACAAGTTCTACTCCAACCTCTTCCTCGGAAACCAAAGGGACCCGGTTTACACCTTTCCGTATTCTGTGTCCTGGGTCGACGGCACCGGTGTTAGCGGCAGCTATGGCATCGCCTGCTCGCACATTGAGGAGAAGCAGCGCCAATATGGACCTCCGAAGTTTGACATTCCTGCATCATACTACATCAATCCTATTGGGATCCAGTCGCTGATTATTTCGGCGAGAGAGCTCGGCCAAGGAACCAAGCTGACCCTGGACAGCATGACTCCGTTCTCGATACGAGCTCACCTGAGCTCCAAAGTTTCCTCGGAGCCGCTTGTTTCGTTTCCTCTTGTCCAAGGCATGGCTTACGTTACTGCGGAGTACAATGGCGCAACGCCGCTTATACAAACTGGAGTGTTTTTCCGAAATATGACTCGGTCCACCCAGAAGCCCAAGAAGAATGTTACAAAGTACATTTTCCTGCTGGAAGATGGAACCACTTGGCGTGTATACGGCTACAAGACAAAGGGAGACGACCTTGACTTGCAAGTCCTCAATAATGGAGTGGCCACGTCTGCCAAGCCTTTCTACGGTGTTGTTCAAGTTGTGAAGGGAGCCACGACAAGTGACGAAGGTAAGGAGAGCGAGCTTCTGGATCAAGGTGCAGGTGTCTACGCCGAGACTGTGGGCCTGTCTGGAAGCGTGAATGGTGCCGCTGGAAGCTACAGCTTTGACTTTAAGCGCGGTGGCCATCCTGACGGCGAGCTACTCATGTTTGCTCTACCCCATCACGTTCAATCATTCGATGATTTCACGTCAAAGAGACAAGCAAAGGCAGGTTCACTTCTCACGACGACCAAAGGCAACGCCGCGCTGGTCCAAGGTACAAAATGGTCGATGGTTGAGCCGTCTATGCCCGTTAAACTTGGCTTTGACCCTTATGACGCTGAAAAGGGCAGCTTGAATACATTGTCAAAGGACGCAAAACAAACCATCAGTGCTGCTGGTTCCAAAGAAATCCTGCAAGACATGATTGCCGCGACAGATCTTAACTCGATGTACTGGAGCGGCAAGGCACTGGCAAAATATGCCTTCATGCTGTACGTTATCAACGACATGCTTGGAGATACGAAGCTTGCACAGACTGGGTTGGGACAGCTCAAGGTGGCCTTTGCCAGATTTGCCGACAACAAACAGCAGTATCCTCTTGTACATGAGACGGCATGGGGAGGCGTTGTATCGTCTGGTGCCTACGTCACGGGTCAAGCGCTCGAGGACTACGGCAACACATACTACAACGATCACCACTTCCACTATGGCTATCACATCCTCGCGGCTGCTGTGATTGGGCACCTGGACAAGACTTGGATCCCAAAGAACAAGGATTATGTCAACATGCTGGCGCGGGACACGTCGAACCCGAGCAGCAAGGACAGCATCTTTCCAATGTGGCGGTCATTCGACTGGTACCACGGACACAGCTGGGCTACTGGATTATTTGCATCGCTAGACGGCAAGAACCAGGAGTCGACTTCAGAAGACATGATGCACGCGTACGGGTTGAAGATGTGGGGGCAAGTGACTGGAAATGGACCTCTTGAAGCTCGGTAAGTGCATAGATGAGCATAGGCTGGCGTAAAGGAAGAATCGCTAACAGCGGAACAGATCAAATCTGCAGCTTGCCGTCATGAAGCGAAGCCTGCAACACTACTTCTTGTACGAGAATGACAACAAGGTACAGCCTGAGAAGTTTATCGGCAACAAGGTGGCGGGCATCTTGTTCGAAAACAAGGTGGACCACACAACGTTCTTTGGCAACGAGATTGAGTCGATCCAGGGCATCCACATGATTCCGATCCTGCCGGTGACGACGGTGGCGCGGGCGTCGAAGTTTGTCAAGGAGGAGTGGGAAGCGTTTTTCAGCAACGGGCGGGTGGACGACATCGACAACAGCTGGAAGTCTATTCTGCTGGGCAACTACGCGACGATTGCGCCCAAGGAGGCGTTTGAGGTGCTGAGCGGGAAGAATTTTGACAGCAGCAAGTGGCTGGATGGAGGTATATCGCTGACGTGGTTGTTGGCATATTCTGCTGGTAAGTTTTGCGGTTGTTTTGAGGCGATGCACGGATGCTAACAGGCTTGGCAGCTCTCGGTGGTTTATAACGAGACGAGGGTGGATGTTGAGGCGCAGGGAAACGGCCAGGGTAAATAATTAAAGGAAATGGGGGCAGACTGTGATTTGAATTACATGCATGCGTTAATAGTGGCGAAATTGTTGTTAATAGATAGAGTTAGAATAATACAAGACTGATATCCTTTGATGTGGACACTGACAGAGGCTGGGTGATGAGGCGTCAGCGGTGAGGTGTCAGCGGCGCAGGCGAGGCGAGCTTCCCAAATAAGCTAGATCTAGCGATTGCGGGGGAGGCGGTGCAAGCTTTAGCTGCATCGGAGCTACCCTTGCTAGCTGCAGGAGAGCAAAAAAAGAAGCAAGGTGGAAGCGGTGACGATGGCGGTTTATTGTTGAAGGCTGCTGGTACGGAACATGGAAAGGCATAACGATGTAACAAAGTTGACGTTGCGTTGCCATGTCTAGATGTTTGAGAGCGAGTCAAGCAAACGAGGCAGAACCCGCTGATTCAAAGAAATGCCAAGTCGCACAAAATGCGACATCTTGGCGCGCGCGCGAGGCTGTAGCGACGAATAAGAAAAGTAGAAAAACATGTCAACGAGTGCGAAGTGGGAGGGGGGCACGTTGTCTGATTGAGAGCTGTGGCTTGCTCTGGTGGGTTGATCACCGTGCATATGTTGCGTGTGTTACGAGGAAGAGGAGGAGGAGGAGGAGCAGGAGGAGGCCTCCCAAAAGCTTGGGACGGGGACCAGCGGCTGCAGTGGGTTGAAAAGAGCCCCGAAACAAAAGGGTGCGCCACCGAGGGACAGCTGGGGGCCTGGGCCTGGTGTGCATGGGCAGGGCTGCATGTGCGTTTGTTCTTGGCAGCGTGTGGAATTACTGAAAGAACATTGTAGAGGGCGGCTACTTGAAAATGATTGCAATTGCAGTTTTATTCTTTTAGGTATGCACAGCCTCGAAAGGATGGGATGGCCGGGGGGATGGTCAAAGATGAAAAAAAGTTCATACACGTGTAGGCACCCGCAGAAGCCGCCTCGAGCAACCCGCGCAGGGGCGGGAAACATGACAGCACCAGTATGCTTCAGACGGTTGGCGGGGCAGAAGAAAGGGAACAAAGCTTTGGATTCGTGGAGGAGCTTGTTTTTTCCAGTGGACAGCCTCCTGCTGGAAGCTGAAAGCAGCCTTGTTCAACCTGCTGCTGGGGCATCCAGGTGGCTGAGAAGCAAGCTTTTCTAGCAGCCAAATCCACCCCAGCGCCTCCCAAAAACTTGCTGGGCCGCGCTAGGCTCTTTTTGGTAACGAGCTGTCCCCTGCTCCCATGTTCCCAAGTCCGAGGAGGGAACCCAAGCTTGTCTCACTGCCTCTCGCCTCCCTCTGCCCCCCCAAATCTAGTTACCTACCCATTCGCATTCGTCACAAACGTCTTGCTACAAACGCCTAAAAGTAAAACGGCGCCCAAAGCGGAAAAGGCCTCTTCTTTCGTTCCTTCATTATCAATCTTCTGGTCTTCTCATTAATCTCTTCTCTTTCTTTTCATCTCTTTTCATCGCTTTGCTAATCACTACCTCTGCGTTGTCCTCCTTTGACATCACTGGTACGTAGGTAGACACACATCTCCACGGCAAAAAACGCAACATCGCCGTCTTACTCGAGGGTCCAATCTTGCTCACAAAACCACTTGCAGCCAACGCAACATTCCTACCTCTTTTGGGACAAGTCGCAAAAATCCCGATCCTGCTACAAACCACGCGCCAGCAACACAACAAAAACCACCGCAGCTGCCGAAGCTAAATAAAAAAAACCCGCTAGCTTCAAACCAAGCTCTCTCTACTTTAACCCGGTCCCTCCTTCGAAACAGCTTCCCTGTCTTCTTTCCAACTCTCCAGCTACAGCACCCAAAGACATTTCCTTCGGCAAAGCAAAATGGACAACATCAAACCCGCCAACCGCGGCGCCACGGAGCGCACGCCTCTCATCAACGGCGAGGGCTCCAACGCCAGCGCCGTCGCCCGCGGCCATCACCACCACCGTGGTGGCTCCAACGTGCTGCACTTCTTCACCAACTCGCGCTACACGCCCGGCACCGAGCACAGCAACCTCGTCGTCCGCAGCGCCGCCTACAGCTGGCACGTCACCAAGGTGACTCTTCTCAGCAGTACGTCGGGCCTGCCCTCCCTGCATCGGAAATCACAGCAGACTCTCGCTTGCGCCGCGACAAATTGAAACTAACCAAAACCTCCCACCTAGACTATGTCAACTTTCTCCTCGTCGTCGTCCCCGTCGGCATCGCCGCCGGCATGCTCAAATGGAGCGCCACCGCCGTCTTCACCCTCAACTTCTTCGCCATCATCCCGCTCGCTGCCGTCCTCTCCTTTGCCACGGAGGAAATCTCCCTCAAGCTCGGCGACGCCCTCGGCGGCCTGCTCAATGCCACCTTTGGAAACGCCGTTGAACTAATTGTATGCTATCTCTCTTTCAATGCCCAGATATACCTCCTTTTACTAACAAACTCCCAGGTCAGCATCGTCGCCCTTCGCGACGGCCAGATTGAAGTCGTCCAGGCCTCCATGCTCGGCTCCATTCTCTCCAACCTGCTGCTCGTCATGGGCATGTGCTTCCTCTTTGGCGGCCTCGTCCACCGCGGCACCAATGGCAGCGGCAGCGAGCAAGTCTTTTCCGCCGCCGTCGCCCAGACCACCTGCTCCCTCATGACGCTCTCCTCGGCCTCTCTCGTCCTTCCCGCCGCTGTAAGCTTCTCCTGCACGGCAGCTATTCCCAACTCGTATAGCCTGTACTGACCAAAAACCTCAGCTCTACGGCGTCATGGACCGCAGCCACTCCAAGGACAGACGCGACTCCATCCTCGTCCTCTCCCGCGGCACCGCCATCATCCTGCTAGTCCTCTACGTCCTCTACCTCGTCTTCCAGCTGCGCACCCACAGCAACCTCTTCAAGGCCGACCCCGAGGCCGGCCTCGACGACGAGACCACCCAGACGCCCGAGACGGCCGATGAGGAGTGCGACGAGGAAGAGCCCGTCATGGGCCCCATTGCCGCCCTCGCCGTCCTCGTCGTCGTCACCGTCCTCGTCGCCATCTGCGCCGACTACCTCGTCGGCAGCATCGACGACATTGTCGCCTCCACCAGCATGAGCAAGGCCTTCATCGGCCTCATCCTCCTCCCCATCGTCGGCAACGCCGCCGAGCACGTCACCGCCGTCGTCGTCGCCGTCCGCAACAAGATGGACCTCGCTATGGGTGTGGCCATTGGCTCCAGCATCCAGATCGCCCTCGGCGTCACCCCCTTCCTCGTCATCGTCGGCTGGATCATGGACAAGGACATGACGCTGCGCTTCGAGACCTTTCAGACCGTCTCCTTTGCCGTCTCCGTCCTCGTCGTCACCTATACCGTCCAGGACGGCAAGTCCAACTACCTCGAGGGTGCCATGCTCATTGGCCTCTACACCATCATCGCCGTCGCTTTTTACGCGACCCCTGGCGACGCCCTCGAGAATGCCAAGGCGCTCTTTGTCGGCAACTAATCAATTCTGTACTAAAACCAACTTTGCTACGAGAAAAGAAGAAGGTCAAAATGGAAAGAGGATGTGGATTATTTGTGTTGTAATATTTCAGCCACGACTGATTGGAGTTGGGGTGTCTGCGTGTTTTTTGCCACTTTTGATGGCCCTGCCCTGACGGCATTTTCTTACTGTATTCCTTGTCCGAGCGCATCGGTTTTGTTTTAATCTCTTTGGGCGCGTCGGTACCATATAGCAATATCACCCCGTTGCAAACAACTCTATTTCTCCGTTAAAGAGATGTAATGCGTTGTAAAATTTCAACATTTACATACAGTCTATGTAACTCAAGACGCAATGCTGTTTTTTTTTTCAACATACCGCGAGGAAGAGAAAAATCCCCATCCCCAATCAACAGACACCGAATAAATAAAAAGAAAGTAGAAAGAAGAATGCAATACCCAAGACGACAACCCCCTTCCCCCCCACTACCTCGACGGCTTCGACATGGGCGCAATGATGCCCTGTTTGATGAGCACCTTGGGCTTGGTGCTCGCCTGGAACGTCTCCTTGGTCATCCACTCTGGTCCGACGGGCAGACGCAGCGAGCGCTCGTACTGCTCGCGCGACTCGAACGGGTGCGGCAGCTGCGAGGCCATGTACATGTTGTTCTGTCCACTTGGGTTAGCACTCTCTGACACACCAAAACCCAAAAGTTTTTTCTGTTGCAAAAATGTAGGAAACACACCTTTTTGTTACGCTTCTCGTTGATAATCACCTTGGCCAGCTTGGCGTCCTTGCGGTCCTTTTGCTTGACGCCCTCCACCTTGGTCAGGAACCGGCCCGCGTTGCGCTTGAGCTCGCGCTTGCTCACGCCCTCGCCCACCCAGGCGCCCCAGCCGGGAAGCGTCGTGTCCACGACCTTGTCGTCGTCGGCCTCGGCCACGTCGGCCTTTTCGCGTTCAAACTCGCCCACCACGTCCTCGCCGGCGAAAGCGCGCGCCACCAGCTCCTGGTCGCGAATCGCCATGGGCAGATGCTGCTCTCCGTCGTCCGAGTCCGAGTCCGAGTCCGAGCCGGCCGCGTCTTGCGCGCTGCTGCGGCGCTTCACCACATCTGTCGAGGCGGATGAGGATTTGGCAGCAGGCTTGCTGGGCTTGCTGCTGGCGACGGCAATGTGCTCGTTGAGGTCGAGATCCTCTGCGCGGGTGTTTTTGGACTTGCGCCGGGATTCGCCTCTTGACCAGGCGCCCATTGTCGGAGTGGTGGTTTCGGCCGGTGCAGCCCATGCTGAGTTGGCAGACTTGGCGCCGTTGGATGTGGTTATGACGACATCTTCGTCGTCGTCCTCTTCTTGTGCAGGTGCGCGCGACTTCTTCGTCTGCTTCTTGGACATGTCCACCGCGACGGGCTTCATCTTGGCGCTCGGGTCGCCAAACGACCGGCGACCAACCTCGCCAACCGCTTCGTCGTCGGAATCGCTCGCCTCGTCACCATCGAGCTCTCTTCGGATATCCTTAATCAGCTGGTCATTCTCCTGCTTGCGCGCCGCCTCGGCCTTTTGCATAAACTTCATCGCCATCAGCTTCGATTGCGGCTCGCCGTCGTCCTGTTCCAGCTCCGTCAGCTGACGGCGCAGCTTCTCGTCGTCGTCATCATCGCTGCCCGAGCTGCTCGTCGCATCCGAGTCGTCGTCCGCGCCACCGCCACGCTTACCCTCCTTGCGGCGGCGAAGCTCCTCGTCCCGGCGCGCCATCTCGGTCAGGCCTGTGCGGAAATCGTCGTCCCAGACCGCACGCTTTGTCTTGTTGCCCAACTTGGCCCACTTGCTGTCCTTGTGACGCTGGCCGACACGCTCCAAGGCACGCCGGCGATCCTGCGCCTCGCGTTCTGCCTCAGAGTCCAGCTCGCCGGCTTCTTCCATGGCCTCCTTGGCGGCCATCTCATCGCGCTCCCGCTCTTTGCGGTGGACGCGGTGGTAGGCCTTGCTCTTGATCTTCTTGATGCGTGCTGCGCGCTTGGCTTCTCGGGAGTTGAGTTCGCGCTCAAGACGTTTTCGGTTGAGAACCTCTCGTCTCGTCAGCTCGTTGCCCTCGTCATCATATTCCACCTTCTTGGGCTTCTGGGGCTTTTCCATGCTGATCCCACTTTGCTCCATGATAGACATGATGGCAGACTCAAGCTCGTTTGCCGGCTTGGCAGCGGAAAGTGGTTGAATCTCAGTGCGGTCAAGACCAGCATCGGCAGCATTTTCTGGCAGAGGGAAGACTAGGTGCTCCGCGCGACGGTTCTGCTTTACAGTCTCTGTCCATCGGTCAAGAGTCTTGTTTGTGGTTTCGTAGGCGGCGCTGCGATCCAGACGACCCTGCTCTCGCCGCGACAGTGGCACATCCAGCTTTTTTGATGCGCCAGGGCGCTTCTCCTTTTCTTCCTTGTTCATGAGCTTCAACGACTTGCGCATCAGTGGGTCGTTGAGACCCGAGAGGCCGAGGTCACCAAAGCTAATCTTTTGCTTCGAAGACGGCTTATCGTCGGCACCATCCTGCTCTCCACCGAATCCTGAGATGAGGCCCTGCAGAGCCTCCATCTTTTCGGCATCGGCCTCGTCTGCGGACTCATCGCTATCGTCATCTTCGTCGTCTTCGTCGGAACCATCTTCATCCTCGTCGGAGTCAGAGTTGTCTTGGCTGCCCTCTTCCTCTTCGTCGGAGTCCTCCTCGAATTGGTCCAGTGCTGTCGCCAGATCGATGGCCTCATCACCAAGAGTTTGACCTTCGTCATCATTGGAGTCGTCAGAGTCGGAATCGTCGCCCTGGATGTTTGATCAGTCTTGCACAGAGTAAAGCATGAACAACCCTCCCATACCTTTGACTTGGAGTTGCTGCCACGGAACTGGTATTCTTCAAACTTTTCGTTATCGCTGTCTCCAAAAGCATCGTCACTCTCAATTTCAGAGTCCTCGTCGTCCTCGGCCATGCCACCAAGCTGCCACTCGTTGCCTTCGCTGTCGCTGCCGTACTCGGCATCGCCACTCTGTACACGAGCCGGCCGCTTCACCTTTTTCCTCGTAGGCTCATCGTCCTCTTCTTCGTCTTCTTCGTCATCGTCCTCGCGACCGTGCTTTCGCTCAATCTCTGCATCCAGCTCACGAGCACGAGGTGTCTTTTTTATTCTGGTGGGGTACTGCTCGGCAGCGGTATTGTAGGCATTCAAGGCGCTCTTTTGCGATCGTGACTTGGATCTTTTTATATTTTTCGTCTTGGCCGCTGCCAAGAGCGGCCGTCCGTGTGATTGGCGTCCAGGCATCTTTATATCGCGGGAGGGGGGATGCCGAATGTGAATATGCTTCGCAGTCGAACAAGAAAATCCACTCTCTCCAAAGCCCAAAGCACATCTCGACATTCATTTTTCTGCCGCACAAAATTTTGGCGGTGAGACAGCTGCTGGTGGGGTGCGTCTCGCAGCACCGAAAAGGTCGGGGCCTATCAGCGCCGTGTATTTGAGTTCGGTCAGGCGAGAGTGTCCGAGTTCCGCGACAATGGGACTTATTTTAGCGGCAGCTGCCCTTCTGTAAATTGAATTTCCCCCCCAAGGGACATCACGCCACTATTCACTATTCGCGACTTTTGACATTGCAGAACGCAGACCGCGGGTTTTGCTTCGCAACTAGCCGAAAATGTCGGCTTTTCTCCCTGCTTTTCGGCGGATTGCCTTTCAAGCACCGTCTAGATTCTTTGTCTGCAACCAATGCCTGCGACAGGCGCCCCGAGCAGCACCCTCCTCGCGCATCCTCAACGCAGCGCAGTCGCGATTCTTTGCCGCCAATGCGACGGGGCCAGTCAACGCATTGGCTGCCGAGGCGGCGGCCAAGGCCTCTGCTGAAGCTAAATACGTCTTCCCCAAGACAACTTCCAAGGCTGTCGGGTACTGGCTCATTGGTAGCGCCGTCAGCGTCTTTGGTATTGTCGTCTGGGGTGGCCTGACGAGATTGACCGAGTCTGGGTACGCTGGACAACCTTCCCTTCCCACCACGAAATAACCGCTAACGGCAACTAGATTGAGTATTACAGAATGGAAGCCCGTTACCGGATCGATGCCCCCGAGATCCCAGGCTGACTGGGAAGCCGAATTCGAATTGTACCGCGCCTCGCCCGAGTACAAGATCCTGAACCCCCATATGACCGTCGAAGAATTCAAAAAGATCTACTTTATGGAATGGAGCCACAGACTCTGGGGCCGTGTCATCGGCATGACCTTTGTTTTGCCCACACTCTACTTCATCGCCCGCCGTCGAGTTTCTGCCAAGATGGCAGGCAATCTGCTCGGCATCTCAGCCCTGATTGGCTTCCAAGGCTTCATCGGCTGGTGGATGGTCAAGTCTGGCCTCAAGGATGACCTGTTCGCCGAAGGCTCCCACCCTCGTGTCTCTCAGTACCGCTTGACTGCTCACCTGGGTACCGCCTTCATCTGCTACTCCTGGATGCTCCTCTCTGGTCTGTCTGTTCTGCGCGCGCGCCGCTGGGCCGCCAACCCCAAGGCTGCCCTCGAGTCCATCAAGGCCATTCAGAACCCTGCCCTTACGAATTTCCGCCGTACGGTCCTCGGTGTCACGACTCTCATCTTCATCACTGCCATGTCCGGGGCCCTGGTCGCCGGCCTGGACGCCGGTCTCATCTACAACGAATTTCCCAAGATGGGCCTGGGTCTCACGCCGCCTGCTTCCGAACTTTGGGACAAGTTTTACTCGCGCCGTGAGGATGGCTCGGACTTGTGGTGGCGGAACATGCTCGAGAACCCCAGCACTGTGCAAATGGACCACCGCATCCTCGCCGTGAGCACCTTTACCGCCATCCTAGCCCTCTTTGTCTACTCCCGCCGCGGCCGTGTCGGCGCGGCCCTGCCTAAGAACGCCAGAAAGGGCGCACTGGGACTTGTGCATCTCGTCTGCATGCAAGTCGCGCTCGGCATCACCACGCTCATCTACATGGTGCCCATTCCCCTGGGTGCGGCTCACCAGGCTGGAAGTCTCGCGGTCCTGTCCGGAGCACTTGTCCTTGCTCACCGTCTCCACGTCCCCAAGTCTACTGTTCGCGCATTGGAGCAAAAGCTCAAGCACATGAAGCCTCAATAGCCCTCGGTCAGACGGCCCAGCCGTATGGAAAATTGTATCAACACGAACATGTATCAAAACCAAAATCATGGCGTCGCGATGACCATCGCTTGTACTCTTCTCATTACTTCTTTGTATAAATAATTATGTCTTAAACACGGGTAGAAAAAAGAATAAGAAATGTTTTTCACTGATAGATGCTTTTGAATTAACTAGAGAAATATGAATGATTCGTATTAGCACATCGTCGGCGCTGATGCAGCACCGTAAATAAGTCGTAGTCGTTACAAAATTGTGTGCCAACGCATCTGCGTGGCCAAATTTACAAAGCGCCAGATTACCTCGAAACAAACACGCAGAGACATTTTATGCTCCAAGTCCACTGTATCGCCAATATTGATTTTTCTTCTTCTTTTCGATTCCTTCCTTTTATTCTTCTTTTTCCTCTTCCTTTTCCGTTTCCCTTTTTGTTTTGTATTCACCACCATCTAGTCACTCCATGTACATGTCCCCTCGGACACCCTGCATAGCCATGCCGATATCTTGCATCGTACTCGTCTGCATGGCCATGCCCATATTAGGCATGGAACGGCTCATGGCCATGGCGTTTCGCGACGCGGGGCTGACGCTGGTGTTGGGCATCATGAAGTTTTGCTGCACTGGGGCCCGCGTCCTGGGTACGTCAAGCTGTCCCTGTTGCTGCATCGGCGGCTGGGGCTGCTTCATGGGAGAGGCGTCCATCATGGCAAAGCTGTCGTCATCTTCCATTTCCGCGTCTGCATCCTGGTCACTGGTCTCAGCTACAGACGGAGGAGCAGTGTTTGTTGTCGACTGTGTCATTTGCTCGCTGGCTTGGTCATTGGTGCTGGCCACCGATAATCGCTTCTCTTGGGAGGGACCGGGTTGCGGTGTGCATTGTGACGGTTTGGTCGCGGTTGCTTGCTGGGACTGTGCTGGGCTGGCAGCACTGGCTGAGGGAGCAGGGCTTTCGGGTGTCTCCAAGGGCTTCTGTGCGCTCATGCCCACAGAAGACGCGCGAGTAGACGTGATTACACTCTTCCATCGTCCAATTGACCTTGCTACTACCGTAGCCAAATCGAATTTGCGGTCTTCCACATCAAAGCCGATGCTTTTGGCGCCTCGGACTCCGGCACCATACGCCTTGGCAATCAAGTCTCGATCCAAAGGATATGTAGTTGGTGAGAGAAGCTTGAATTCGCGGGGTTGTTGAAGGCGGTTCAGCTGATCGACTTGGCTCCTGAGGCTGGCATTCTCTTGTTTGAGGCGGTGTTGCTCGTTCTTGAACTTGTCGATGTCCTTTTGCTTTCGGCCGACACCACGGGCCAGCTCTAGCACCCAAAGTTCATTCCGCCGTTGTTCAGGTAGCGATTCCCACACGGCAAAGGCAGACTGCAGATGTTCATTGACTTGCTTCTCCAAGTCGGCAGCGGATTGCTCGGCCCTTTGGACAGCGTCTCGAACGTTCCAGGCGGACTGCCCAGTTGGCAACGTGATCAATTCCTCCGTAACGGCAGTTGTGGCGGAAGCACAGGTTATCGTCCAAGCCTTGAAGGCCTCTTCAAAAAATGTCTGCAGGGCGCCGAATTCTCGCTGGCCTGGTGACTGTACCGACCATGACGTCGATGTGGCGTGTTGGGTGGAGGAAAATAGCGTGGGAGGCGGTTTGAGGCATTGCAAGGTGAGTGCTGGAAAATCTAGAGATAAAGGATCGAAATCAAAGGGCATGGAGCTGTTGTCAATTTCTTGCCTATAGTTGCATACCCGGTCAGTTACAAGGCAGGGGTTGAATCCGGTTGGTCACATACTTTGCAGATCTCCACGAGCCTATAATTTCTCGAAGGGCCAATTCAGCCGCACGAGCTGTGTCCATGGCGTCTGCAAGCTTCTGCTTGACATCGAACTGCGCCTTTTGTACCATCTGCTTGCTGACGGATCGGGCCGCAGCTGGTCGTTTGGGAGCCTCTGTTGTCTGTTCGCTGTCGGCAGAGACTTTTGGGGGAATGTCGTTCATGACGCCCGTTGCCTCCCACCGGGCGGCAAACGGAAACTTGCTCAGGGTTGAATCCACGGCATATTGACCGTCCTTTGGTATTTGCGAAGCTTTGGGAGTGTCGGGATCTGAAGCCGTCCGTGTCTCCTTCTTGGAAGGTTTTGGCGTTCCCGTAGGGGTGCTGCTAACCTCTCTCCGTCCACCAATGGAGGAACCCCGCGCCTGACGTCTTGTAATCCCCCCACGCAGTTTTTTGATCGCATCGACATCGTGAATACCGTCCGCTGGTTTCGGGTTCTTTTCTTTGATATAGAGATCGAGATGTCGGCCGAGCGAAGAGGAGGTGAAGGCCTGGCCGCAGTAGGGACAGTTCTTATCCTTGGGGGCGCCAAGCTTGGGGGTACCAGCGTCAGGGGTCTCGGCAGATGGCTCAGCCATGGTGGCAGGCAGTCGGCTATGGGAAGAAAACGAGAGAGCAGCGAGGAAGGATTGCTCTCGGCGTCAGATAGAGAAGGTATATATCCAAGACTACGAGTCGGTGCCTCTAGAGACGGCGTACTCGGGCAGCTCCTCGACTGGAGCAGTTGCTGCTAGGACCATAAGGAGAGTAGGGAGGATATTGGGAAGCAGAGAAGCAGTCGACAGGGTCTGGGTACGATTGGAAAGAGACGAAAGAAGGCAGAGAGGTGGCGTATGTGACGAGCTGCCCAGAGGCAGGCAAAAAAGGCAAAACGGTTGGTAACGAACGTCAGGAGGTCGAGATCCTCCAATTGCTAGTATATACAAGGCTGGCAGAGGCTAGCGAGCATGAGTGTTAGGCAGAGTTCCCAAGCTGTGACAGTATCCTCCAGCAGCCGTTTGCCCTCGGCAAGAAAAGCAGAAAAGAAAGGGAAAAAGCGAGAGATTGGACAGGAGAAGAGGTAGATGCAAGTCCTTTTTAATTATTTTTTTTTCTCCTCAAATAATGACTCCGGGTCAGGGGTGGAACCTCTCGGGGCGCAAAATGGGCCGCGCCATCTCGGCCCCCTCCTTCAGCGCAACTGCAGGCTAAAAAAGCACCAGCATCAGGCACATTGACACGCCAACTAACTAGTTATTAACTCTCTCCTGCACACCCGCACCGCACCGCACATGCAGCCTGCTTGCAGGGCCGCTAATCAATAACGGACCAAGAACGAGCGACGAGTCCGCTGGCCGAGCTAAACCCCAAAAGCAGCAGACCAGCGAGGACGGCACAACGCGATGCGGGAACGGGGTGTGTGCGTTTATTCGCTTTGTGGGTGCGAGTGCGAGTGCAATTGAACTGGTGTGAGTGGTGCTGCGAATGCACTTTGAGGTCGTGATTTGCGGCCGCCTTTGCCTTGCCCGGTCTTGGCTGCCTCGTCGTGGGCAGGCCAGGCGTGCGAATAGTGGCGAGCCAAACTAGCTGTGCATGTGCAGTTGGGCCTCGCAGACGGGCCGCTGTTTTCATGACGTCTGCTTTGTTTGGTCCAGGATAAGAATGTTTATTGTGATGTCTGGCCTGCTGCGCCGTTTATGCTCGGTATCGTGTTGCCCAGCTCCTCCCATCTCGTGCTGCACATTGCACTGCTTTTGCTCGCGTGGCCCATCAACAGCGGTCGTTTGGGCTTTGTGGCCTGGCAATCTCTGTCCTGCAGCATCAGAGCCTTTCCGTTTTCCCTGGCCTCGCTTAACCTTTCCCAGTATTGCCTCATTGCCACGGCCTACTTTGCGACAGAGACATGCATTGAGCTGATGAAAGCTTCCGCATCATCCCTACCATTTCAGCCCCCCCTCCCCCCAAATCTATGGCATGCATTGTTCGATTTCACTTTGCGGGTTCACCACGCTTTGGGACAGCTTCGCAAAGTTCAGTATTCCCCTCTCACCTCTGTCTTACAGCGAACCAGCTGGCCGGTCCACGATTCCCGGTTTGGCCAGGGACTAGGGCTGTTTGCTTGCGACATCAGTAAGCCACAAGGACAGCGTACTTAGTTGGCTTACATCGTAATAAACAGAAGCGAGCCATACCTAGCACACATGCAGCGAGTCCACCACCTTGGCTCATCGCCGATGCATGGGCTTCAGCTTGTCGACCCTCCGATCACCACGTCTAGGTCCAGGTCTAGGTCAAGGTTTGCTCTAGTAGGCTTGCAGGCCGGCTCCCAGGCCAGATTCCCAAGTCTTCTAAGATAACTACCTATGGTCCAGCTCACCGAGTGGACCATCTGGATTGCCTGAGCAAATACGGAGCTTTCTTTCGCAAGCCATCATGCACGTCTTTGTCACTGCGCCGCTGACCATAATAGGCGAAAGCCACCCTGGGTCTGGCTTATTAGACAAGCCCTCACCAGAACAAGAACAAGCGGCCCGTTGAACCAGGAGCAACCGCTAGGCGGGGCCCCTTGTCCGCCAGCCTGACACCCGCCAGTCGCCGATCGCCCCAGGCCTTTCGCTCCAAGCTCCAGCCATCCACAAACAAACCTCATCAAGCTTCCTGGCCAACTTTACCTGGACCGATTCCAGCTTGTTTGCCAACCTCCGCTCCCAATCTTGCCAGAGGTTACCATTTTCATGCGCATGCATCGCCATGCTGCAAGTTTACCAGGCTATGTCTCGCTCTGGCGGCCTCTACATCTTACCATCTGACACTGAGCCGACGCGGGCCCAAGGTTGTACCTAAGTAGAACGAACTGGCATATGCACCTGCATACGCTGGTAATTTACTGCACCTGCACTTGCAGGACCGCCTGCATATGGGCCGGGATGTTGCTGCGACTGAGCCCTCAGAGGAGAGTCGAGCCTCTCGTTATCTGACAAGGGGCCCGATGCTCCATATGCAAATTCCAACTAAATCATCAAAAGAGGGTAGCTATGCAGACACAAAATGCTACAATGGCACAGTGGCTACGAGCGTATGGCCCAAGGGTGTGGTCCAAACGACCGTGCTGCTGGCGCCACGCTATCATGGAGGGGTGGCTAACTCCCAGCACACAGCCTGCCCCATACCGAAACTCATCCATGCTACTTCTGTTCTTCCTGTGTGCAACCTGACGGAATTCTTATACAGGTTCAACTGCATATCTTACTTGCTGTCGCGGCTGTGAATTGTTGATGCTCGGTCGCACATATCACTCGACTGTTTTACATCCACTGGATCCAAACCTTGCAGCTCAGTAGCTAGGGGTGCTTTGGGCAACAGCCTTGTTGACGCGAGCCACCTGCTGCTTGTTGCATGGCGCACAGGTTGATATGAACATAGTATACTCGACCCTGGTCGGACCAGCGCTCTTGGTGTGCATTTTTTCGATTAGCTCCCTCCACAGACATGCAACTTGCGCGGTCAGTGTGTAAGAATAACCACAGTCTTGCTTGGCCCAACCACGCTGCGTCACTTGCCAAAAGCAATTAGGATGGCCAAGCTGCAGGAAACCAGGCAGAGGATTGCATTTTGGTCCGTTTCTATCCCGTCTCCCACATGCTGTTTGCCAGGCGCAATGCGCGAGAAGTTGGCTTGTGCAGCACAATCGCTCCACCTCTGTCAAGTATACCTGTCGAGCCAAAGCACTCCTCCAACGTCTCAATGATGGCTGCCAGCTGGGCGTAAACTCTCACAAGACGGAGCACAATGCATTTGGCCGAGGAAGCTTTCATCTGCGTCGGCCCCTGGCACTAGCGCGGTACAGTGTGGACTCACCACATGCATGGATGGCACCGACCACGCATCAGTTGTCTTTTTCACCTGAACGGCAGCTCCTAATGCGGGTGTTACATTTCGCTAGTCCTAGGTGAGGCGCAGCTCCCCCTTTCCTGGCGCAGACACCAACCACGGTCTTACAGGCTCGTCACCACAACAGGAGGAAATTTCGTAATGAATTAACAGCGTGGATACCTGGTCTGTAACGTTGTCCAAGGAGGCGAAGATTGTCGGCTAGAAAAAAAAAGATGCACGGAGTCTTGACTGTCGCCATCTCGACTCACCGAGCGCTCTCTGCCAAGCCGATGAACGAGCCCCCCGCCAGGACTGCGGGATGCATGCTACGCTCGCAACTCTCCCTGCAACCGCACCAGGCATGAGATGATAATCACCCTAGCCAATTTAGAGCTGCCGTTGTTGCAAGGGAAGCAAGTATCGTTAACATTACAGGACCTGTAATTTCCTATTTGGTACGGCAGCTCGCGACGGGACGGCTGTGTCATGTTTCCTTTTTCGAGCTCGAGGACGGCGCGACGGAGCTGATTACATCGACCGCCGACTCGGCCGCGAGCAAGTTGCTCAAGTCAGGTGATCAATCCATCATGCAAGAAGCTCAGAGTGTATAAACATGCGACCAATAAGTGCTAACCATGCTTTGGTAGCATGGCAAGGCCCCATTGCCTAGACGAGAGTGAATTGTGTTGAGAAGCAAGACCAATCAAGGCTGAGTCTGGACCACATCGTGGCTTAGTTGCAAAGATATGGCGCACGCTGTCCCATCTGCAGATCAGGCACACTGTACGGCAACTACTGATGTAACATGTGCTAATAATGGCGAGAGAGATCAGCGCTGGGCTCACAAAAGGTCCCGGCCTCTGGCAGCCAAACCCGACAGACGGGGACGAATCCAGTTGATCTATTTATCCTGGCCCTTGCAAACTCCAGACTACCGACATCCCGCAGGGCATTGGGATCTAGACCACATGGCAGGCGGTTGGTCTACAGAACTCACAACCGACAGATGCTGCAAATCTCCCATGCCAGTTCCTACTGTAGTAGGAGTGGGAAAACAGCGCATTGACTGTCCGTGACAAAGAAATAAAAGGGCTTGAAAAGTTTCCTCGCAGAACGGCTACATAGCGACATTGGAAAAGGAAAGACGTCCGACACCAGGCTTACAATTCTGCAGTTCCCTGGTTGGTGGCTTGACGCAGGGGGCCTTAGGGGATGTACGGCTGATATCCCAGTAATAGCAGCAAGCCTGGGCGTAATAACAGATTGGAGGGGAGTTTGAAAAAGGAAGGTGGGATAAAATAGAACGAGGAAGAACAGTGTGTGCCAGTAAAGTTTGATTGTGATTTTTCGCCAATCTCATGCAACGCTTCGCAATGGCGATTTGCAACGGCCTCGTGGTGTGTGTGTACTAGCTGCAGTACACGTGGTGATCAGGAGCAGACCATGCAGTCAAGCACTGGGCAGCTTCTTCTGAATTTCTGCCCTTTTTTTTGCTTTTTGCCAGCGACAAGTACGGCATAGTCGACAGAGGATTGATTTCATTAAAATTTAGCTGCACCGTGAGGTAACAATGTGACACCACTGCCGATGGCTTCATTTCCGATTCGCGGATTTGGAACGCATAGACAAAGCCGTGCTGCACAAACGAGGATCGCGATTTCACTCCACCGTAAGGAAGTTAAAAAAAAAAGCAGCACTCTCCCATTATCCTCCGGAAAGGACATCGTAAGGGTGATATTGAAATAGGAAGGAGGCCGCGAGAACGGGCCAAAAAGAGGCTTGAGAGCCAAGACTTATCAATCTGTGATGCCGGGGTAAGCCGCAGGAGCCCGAGAAGCTTATTATGGTTTTATTCAAGGGTGATTCGTAAGTTTTTTTGGGTTTGCACTGCACCATCAATTCGTAGAAGATCCAAATTTGGAGTGCTTGCTAGAGCGATCAAGTATCAACAGGATGCTCAGACCAGCGAACCACCACTTACAGCGACTGTGGTTCATAGCGGCTCTGCGTCCCATAACGGCCTGAGTTGTTGGCGGTTTCCATCATAACGTCAGCCAATTCAAGAAATCGCGAAACGCAATAACATCATCCCAGATTTCTAGAATTGACTTTTTTTCATATTTATTCGCCACTATCCTACTCTCGCCGAATCTTGCCGTTGAGTGACGGTTTGGCATTCAGATGGCGGGGCTGTAAGGTAGCCAGAGACGCGATCAGGTGCACGTGACTCAGTCGCATCGCCAACGCTTCACGGTGCCTGCCCAGCCAGCCCGCCTGGCGATGGCGATCTGGCGCACCCTCCCAATCCCATGCATTTTCTGCCGAGTCTGCCGCCCGCCTTCTTATGAGCTTCTCGAGACTTTTGGGGAATTTTTTTTCAGCAAAGGACGAATCGCCCACCATGCCCCCGGGTACGTTTTCTCTCTCTCTCTCTCTCTCTCTCTCTCTGTCTCTCCCGCGAGCATTCGCCTGTTTGATCTGTTGGGTGGCTGGAAAACCAGAACGCGGCGGTTACCCGCGTTGAACAGCTCAATCGGCAGCGAAAAGATGCGCCGAGGATGCGATTTTCTGGAATTTCTTCCGGCAAAGTGCGATTACTGACATTTTTGCTGATACAAATTTATAGCGATTAGCGATGACGAGAGCTCGGATGTCGACGCCCATCTGCCCGTCGCAAGCTGGCGCGACGACGATGGCGGCGCGGCCCGTCCGGGGCGACGAGCGGCGACAGCTGGCAAACCTGCGTCGATCGATGTAGACGAAGAAGAAGATGAGGAGGAAGATGACGAGCCAACGGCTGCTGCTGCCGAGAATGGCGACGACGACGACGACGACGACGATGAGGAGGACAACCTGTAGGTTTGCGCTGCGAATTGGGCGTTTTGCACGGCCGTTCTGACTCGAGAATTACAGATTCATTGTCGAAGCTATCAAGAAGCACATGATTGATGAGGATGTACGTGCAAACGATGCTTGCGCTGGGACACTTTTGCGCAGAGTACTAATTGGACTTGGCAGGGCTCGTTAAAGTTTCACGTCAAGTGGGAAGGATACGACAAGAAGTCAGACATGACCTGGGAACCAGAAGACAATCTCGAGTACGACTCCATCCGACCCCGCGCGCGAATACTGCACGGAGCTCTTCTAACCATGGTGCAGGGAATCTGCGAACGAAGTACTCGAGGAATATTTCAAATCGATTGGCGGCCGTGACAGCATATTCCAGCAGACGGCTGCCGCCGCGACGGGCAAGAAGCGCGGCCGCAAGGCCTCGTCCGCCGCTGCTGGTGGCTCTGCCTCTGCCGACCCGACGCCCGTGAAGCGCTCCCGCAAGAGCAACGGCAAGCACCCAGCCCAGTCGACGCCGCCCGCGTCCAACAAGCCGTGGAGCCCGCCGGCGGGTTCGTGGGAAGACGAAATCGAGTCGATAGACGCGTGCCAGGACGAGGGCACAGGGAAGCTCATGGTGTACCTGGTGTGGAAAAACCAGAAGAAGACGAAGCACGATACGTCGGTCATATATAAGAAGTGTCCGCAAAAGGTATGTGGTGGAGTACCGTTTTCGCGTTTTGATGGTTATGCTAACGGGGGAGCGGCAGATGCTTCAATTCTACGAGCAGCATATTAAGATTGTTAAGCCCGAGGAGGTTTGACGACGGCCATGGATGGTTTGAAGAGAGGAGAAACCGATTTTATTTTGGACGATTTGATTTTTCGGGCGTTTTTTATTTCATTCTTTACGACAGTCTGCTGGCTTATTTCTGCGCTACTCAACAGCGCGTATATATATACATGGCAGGGAATGGGCCTTTGATTATGGAGCTGGCCATTTAGCTGGTCTAGTTTTTGAAGTCGACGTTACCGGTAACGAGCTCTAACAATGGTCATAATACAATCAATCTAAATCGCACCACAATCCTCTCGCATAATGACTGACTAGCTGACTGGACCCTGAGAGCAAGCTTCCTGTTCCTGGCATCGCCCAGGCCGGTACCTGAAACCATCCGCCCCAGCCCGCCGTGGCGACCCACTGGAGCTTTGCTGGCCCAGATGGGGAAGAGCTGTCAGCGTTGGCGGGGCTGGAGCAAGTTTTGGCGTGCTTTTGGAGGAGGCTGGGTTTTTCCTTGGGGGATTACAGGGGATTACAGAGGATTGCAGGGGACTACAGGGGGACTATAGGGGATTACAGGGG